>ARYC01018937.1:0-13982 GCA_000711775.1 Oxytricha trifallax
TGAACTTAAAGTGCGTGAAATTGTCACACTATTGGAGTCCATCGCACCTAGATAGCTTTTATGGAGGTCAAAAACGCTCGAGCAAGTTTGGTTCAAAAGATACAAGTGATTCATATTTGCATCATCTTTTATTTGAGATTTTAACTTTAACTTTTCTTGGACACCAATCTATATCGTCATAGCTTGCTGGTAGCCCCATGAACTTAAAGTGCCGTGAAATTTGTCCACCACCTATTGGAGTCCCATCGCACCTAGATAGCTTTTATGGAGGTCAAAAACGCTCGAGCAAGTTTGGTTCAAAAGATACAAGTGATTCATATTTGCATCATCTTTTATTTGAGATTTTAACTTTAACTTTTCTTGGACAATCTATATCGTCATAGCTTGCTGGAGCCATGAACTTAAAGTGCGTGAAATTGTCACACTATTGGAGTCCATCGCACCTAGATAACTTTTATGGGTGTCAAAAACGCTCTAGCAAGTTTGGTTCAAAAGATACAAGTGATTCATATTTGCATCATCTTTTATTTGAGATTTTTACTTTAAGTTTTCTTGGACACCAATCTCTATATCGTCATAGCTTGCTGGAGCCATGAACTTAAAGTGCTTGAAATTGTCACACTATTGGAGTCCATCGCACCTAGATAACTTTTATGGAGGTCAAAAACGCTCTAGCAAGTTTGGTTCAAAAGATACAAGTGATTCATATTTGCATCATCTTTTATTTGAGATTTTTACTTTAACTTTTATTGGACACCAATCTATATCGTCATAGCTTGCTGGAGCCATGAACTTAAAGTGCGTGAAATTGTCATACTATTGGAATCCATCGCACCATGGAGGTCAAAAACGCTCTAGCAAGTTTGGTTCAAAAGATACAAGTGATTCATATTTGCATCATCTTTTATTTGAGATTTTTACTTTAACTTTTCTTGGACACCAATCTATATCGTCATAGATTGCTGGAGCCATGAACTTAAAGTGCGTGAAATTGTCACACTATTGCAGTCCATCGCACCTAGATAACTTTTATGAAGGTCAAAAACGTGAGCAAGTTTGGTTCAAAAGATACAAGTGATTCATATTAGCATAATCTTTTATTTGAGATTTTTACTTTAACTTTTCTTGAACACCAATCTATATCGTCATAGCTTGCTGGAGCCATGAACTTAAAGTGCGGGAAATTGTCACACTATTGGAGTCCAACGCACCAAGATAACTTTTATGGAGGTCAAAAACGCTCTAGCAAGTTTGGTTCAAAAGATACAAGTGATTCATATTAGCATCATCTTTTATTTGAGATTTTTACTTTAACTTTTCTTGGACACCAATCTATATCGTCATAGATTGCTGGAGCCATGAACTTAAAGTGCGTGAAATTGTCACACTATTGCAGTCCATCGCACCTAGATAACTTTTATGAAGGTCAAAAACGCTCGAGCAAGTTTGGTTCAAAAGATACAAGTGATTCATATTTGCATCATCTTTTATTTGAGATTTTTACTTTAACTTTTCTTGGACACCAATCTATATCGTCATAGATTGCTGGAGCCATGAACTTAAAGTGCGTGAAATTGTCACACTATTGGAGTCCATCGCACCTAGATAACTTTTATGGAGGTCAAAAACGCTCTAGCAAGTTTGGTTAAAAAGATACAAGTGATTCATATTTGCATCATCTTTTATTTGAGATTTTTACTTTAACTTTTCTTGGACACCAATCTATATCGTCATAGCTTGCTGGAGCCATGAACTTAAAGTGCGTGAAATTGTCACACTATTGGAGTCCATCGCACCTAGATAACTTTTATGGAGGTCAAAAACGCTCTAGCAAGTTTGGTTCAAAAGATACAAGTGATTCATATTTGCATCATCTTTTATTTGAGAATTTTACTTTAACTTTTCTTGGACACCAATCTATATCGTCATAGCTTGCTGGAGCCATGAACTTAAAGTGCGTGAAATTGTCACACTATTGGAGTCCATCGCACCTAGATAACATTTATGGAGGTCAAAAACGCTCTAACAAGTTTGGTTCAAAAGATACAAGTGATTCATATTTGCATCATCTTTTATTTGAGATTTTTACTTTAACTTTTCTTGGACACCAATCTATATCGTCATAACGAAAGTCTGGGAATCTTCCTCTTTCAAAGTATGCTCGCTATGCATTTTAGTATCTCCATTTAATAGACCTAGGTATATTTAGTAAGCTTCTATTTGCATGCAATTGCTAATTGTGTAGTGTCTTCTCACTGACTTGTTTTTCATACTTCTTACAAGGAAATGCTTGCCCATCATTCTCAAATCTTTGTAGTATTGTTTCAGGTCCTCGATGGGATGAGCAGCCTAAAATCTAAATAAATAGGGTATTTCTAAATATTTATAAATAATCTGATTGTTTAAGTGACTTCATTGACTTTAGTTCTGTCCACAATTTGAGCTTGGAAAGTAGGAACCTTCTTTTCAAGTCTGGTAATTATCAAAGAATTGACTACTAGTCTAACGACATTTGAATGTGTGTGATATGTCGACATTGAAGTGTAATTTTCCAATTAGTATCCTCTGTAGAAGAATTTACTAATATCTCTTCCCACATTGGTTTCGACTACGAATTGACCTCCTGGATGGTTTGACATGAACTTGGTATGATTTATCTGAAAAAAATAAATATGTATATAAAGTACAATTAAATCATA
Source organism: Oxytricha trifallax (assembly GCA_000711775.1). Classification (NCBI taxonomy): domain Eukaryota; phylum Ciliophora; class Spirotrichea; order Sporadotrichida; family Oxytrichidae; genus Oxytricha; species Oxytricha trifallax. The sequence goes on from ARYC01018937.1 coordinate 2,700, forward strand.
GTTTTTTTTAATAATAACATCTAAAACTATATCATCAAGAATTAAGAGTTTGTGACCTTATTTAATTCTCTCATCAAATTCATTTGTTGTTATAATGGTATTAGTTTCCTTAAATGCACTTTCTTATAATCTGATTATCTAGATGATTATAAAATTTAATAATTATCCTTTAGCTTTCTTTCCTTTTAATAAAATAAAAGTGAATTTATTTTTCAATAGCAAGAATTAATCTAATTGTATGTTTTAAAAAAGATAATTTCAGCAACAAGCCAAAGTGCAAAGAAACAAACAATATTTGGGGTTTAAGGTCTCTAGGTAATTTTGAAAGGTTAGTAGTCTTTTTATTTAGTTGTTTCGTAGTCTATTTTTTGAGGTTAGAAACCTCCAAATTTCAAATGTGATGAAGAGTGTGCCATCATGTTTACTTAATCAGACTATGGTCTTTAGTTATACCCACTCTATCCATCTTTTAAAATTAAAGCAATTATAAGAAAGTATTTGATGTAATATGATTTTACCATCTCTCGAGCTCTAGAAATTTTATTGATAAATTGATTATCCCTTGAATGGTAATTAGTAGACAGGGTATTGAGAAGTTTTCTCGATTAATTGATTTTACTCACCCCAGTTTTGATATTGAGATTTATATATTAAACCCTCTATAAACGGTACGTTTTATTATGGAGCTTTTATCATTTTACCAGTTTGTGGGATATTACTAGAATAATATGAATATAAACGTTGACAATAAACTCTGACTTTTTTGTTATTAATTTAAACTTCAAATTTTAGTTATTTATATCAGTAAATAGCAATTTTAATTAAAAAGACTCTATAATATTTCTGTTTAATTTCCCCACCTATAATAACACTAAATGGCTAGAAATCAACTCTTGTAGAAGTTTTCATATCCATATCATGTGGGTTTATAATTTTATGTTTCTTCTCTAAATTGAAGGCCATCTTCCTGTGTTCCTTGTCTTTGACATGCGTACCCTCAAGCCCACTCGATTTATTGAAATCTTTTCTGTAATTTGTTATTATGCTGTTGGGGTAGGGGTACTTCACGAATCTGTCAGTCACTCTATGCTGACCTTTTAAAGGTTGTTACTATGAGGAAGTATTTTGGCTTTAATTGTGGTTTATTGAAGAGTAATATAAAAAGAGAAATAAACTAAGTATAAATGATGTAATTTTATGAATAATTTAAGATGCAGTGAATTAAGCAAGGTATTTATCGTTGGAACTGTGAGCTTAATCATGTGTGTTATTATTATAAAAACTAGTAGAGTGTGTATTATACTACGATGCAGAATTCATCAATTGGTTTCTTTACTTCCCAGTTTCATCTATAAAAATGAATAAATATAAAGCACCATACTTTAAACTTACAAGGAACTGCTATATCTGAGTATTGATGTTATTTCTCAGCTCTATCAATAACCTTTGATACTTTTTCGGTTTATTTTATGTTAAATTTATGATGTTTTTGATATTTTTAAAAGCTGAGGTTAATTTGTGATTGTCTCTGCTCTATCGCTTTTTATCGTGACTTGCCATAATTAAATTAAGATTTCATGACAAGTAAAAGAATTAATTTTATTAATTTTATATATAAAATTGTTTTTGACTTGTTTTAGCAGCTGAACCTCTATTATCCCGCTAACTAGAGTGACTATAACAAATTAAGTTAGTAATTTATCTTTTTTTAATTCAAATTTTAATGAGTGAAATCGGCAAGATGTATCGCCATATATAAAAACCATAGATCTTCTTACTAGTTCTTGAGGTCATAAGGGTCATTTGGTTATTTCTTTTTACTGGAAGAGTTTAATTGCTGTTTATCTTAGCTCAATCTTGCCATTGATTGGTAATTACTATGATATTTATTTTGCTGATTTTTATGTTAATCATAGTAATACTAAGAAAAAAATAAAAACAAAGTTGAGATCTTTATAATAATCCGCGTAGTAATTACCAATTATATGCAGTAATATGAAAAAAAATAATCTTATCAATAATGCTAAGTCTTTCTGGACTGCAGTAACTTAGCAGGGGATATTTAACTTGGTGAGTTGAGTATTTAATTGTAGATTTCGGTTTCAGGGGGAGCTTGAAATCTTGACTTAATTTGCCCCACCGCTTTCAGCGACATCATGCTGTTACCACCATTATTCAAATTTTGATTGTGTTTGTACCTACTATAATTTATAATATATAATTAACTATTAGAAATCATACAATGAATAAATGACTGCATTTATATGAATAAATTTCTCCTTTTATCTTTGATTTAAGAAAAAGAAAATCTATTAAAAGTAATTACTATTCTTCTTGTCACTAGGATTGTTGAAATCCTGTGAATAAGTGCTCTTGAAATAGTTATCTTTCAAAAGCGAATCTCTATCGAACTTAACCTGATGGTGTAGAGTCACTTTTTTACCATTAGAGTAAAAATTCTGACTTGATTGAGAGTGTCTCATTTTTGTTAATATTGCTAAAGTTTTTAATTAAATTATAAAATTAAAATTAAATTATTTTATTTTAACTTCCTCCTTCGAAGTTATTTGGAGTCACACAAACTGTATTGAGATATTATTTATACCTGGATTATGATAAAATCTGCATGTTTTATTTTGAGTAAACTCTAAAAAAATATAGATTTTTTGTAGACAAATTCAAACTACAAGATTTATATAATTATATTTAAATTAAATTGTTATTTTTAATGGGAACAGAACAATCAAGAGACTAGTAAAATGAAAATGTCTAGAAGAACTATTGGCAAATAGATGTAAACTTGTGCTACGATCAGTAAATTAATGCTAATCTTTCAGCTCCTTCATTCTAAAATAAAGAAGAGCAAATTTCTAGGGTTTTCAGAGTTATTCATCCTACAAAGATAGTAAATATATTTCATTATATTTAACATATAAGATTGATTTCAAAATTTATGGATTTTGAGAAGTGAGTTTTTTGAAAAAATTTTATAATATTATTAAACCACTTGAAAATATTAGCAATCAAATATGAAAGAACGCGGAAAATCTTAAGAAAGTTATCTTAGCCACTCTGGGAACATTAACCAAAATGAAATGAGTCTTGAATATCTTCAACAGATTATGCCTCCATCCAATTACTTAGAAGGATTTCAATCTATAAACTCAAATTAAATTAATGTTGGATTCAGTTAACTAGGTTAGGTAAGCAATTACGGCTAAATTTATCATCAAATGAATAATTCTTTCTAAAATACTTAAAATAAATCAAATTTGAATTCATATTCTACAAAGATTAACCTTAAACAAGGCCAAGATCGGATTATAAATCCTTCCATGTAAACCATGAATAACTCATCTAGCTACATTGTTTTATGAAGCATAAAAATAATCAGGTTAACATTCAAAATACTATGGAAAATTAATTCATAAAATCATAAGGCAATCAGTATAAACAGCAGATAAACTAAAGTTAGGCGGCTTTTATGGAATTAGATGATAAATTAAAAATTTCATAAAAATCCACAGATTAATCACTAAGTTTTCAATTTTTTTAATGTCTGAATAAACCTTCAAACTTGCAAAAATGGCCAGTTTAAAATAAGGTTGAAAGTAGGGGCTCTGACATGTGCATGAGATTGGACAGAGAAAAACTTTAAGTTAATCAACATGATAATCTGGAGGGGGCTAATAAAGATTGTATGGACATAATGATGGAAACAGTCGAAATTTGGATTAATTTAGGACTTAAAACCTTTAATTTTAAAGTGGCTTAAGTCCAGATTAAGATTACTATGTCGGGGAAACTAATGTACATTAATTTAGATAATCATATAAGAAATTTGATAATAAACCTCAACTCAATGTTTCTCAGTAATCTCACTCTATCAATTTGCTTGATGAGTCCTCCTTTCAGTAATCAGTCGATGAAAGCACAGAACAAAGTCAGTTTTTATTTAGTCCAGAACATAAAGAAAGCTTGATTAAGCTGTTTTCAAAAAATCATCTCAAATCTTAACAAATTTTATAGAAAGTTCAAAAACACCCAGTAAAAGGTTTATACAATCCTAGAATTGTCAATAAATTTATCTCAAGCAGAGGGAAGAAGAGAAAAATCCAAGAAATTAGTTTTAATCCTATTTTATAAGATGTATAAATAATATAAAACTTATTGTGAAATCTCATGTGTAGACCTTACTGAGAATTCAGAGACCAATCATAATAGTCAGATTATTACTCTCAAGACTTAATTGACAATCCAGAGAATCTAGTAACTACTGAAAATTATGAAAAAGTTCTTAATCCAATTTCTACTCTATTTCTAGGCAGGTCTGGAATCAAAACCCCGAAACCCTTTCAGTAGTTTGATTGAGTTTTTGATTGATAAAAGTAGACTATTAGTGCATACTTTATTTAGGGTTTATGTTGGGGTTTAATGTTTAAATATTAATAATTTAAGTGAGTATATGCGAGGTTTGGGGTCAGTTTATAACAGTGAGTATATATATTTATTGTTTAAGTTGCGTTATAATTGCGATGATTATAGTGATCAACTCAAACCTATCCTAAATTACACATCTATAGCAATGCTACTCCATAAATCTCCTCCAACTGTGAGGTCTCACTGTCTATTAGCATTGAATTTAAAGAGATAGCAGCTTAATTCTAAGCCTAATAGACCTTTAAAATTTTAGCAGCATCATATTGATTATCTTATTAATGATAAGACTCTTAAATACTGGACTCATTTCTCTCTAGCCTAGAGAGCTGTTATGTTTCATCGCCAATTTCCTGAGCTACACATCTCTGCATAATCCATAGATATTATCTATAAAAAGAATGGTATTTCTTAAAAGACAGTCAATCGCATTAAGAGAGTGATTGACTTTAATATTCCATTTTATAAGGATAAATTAAATTATATATTCAATTAGATGCAGAGGGCTATTACTAATAACTTTAAGTTCATACACGCTGATGAGGCAGTATTCACTTTTAATACATTCATATCAAGGTCTTGGTATAAGAGGTACAGCAACATTGAAGTATATGATTAAAAGGTTAAGGTTTAAACTCATGCAATACTTGGTGGAATAAGCGAAGATAATGGCCTCGAGACTTATGTTATCCACCCTCGCTCAATAAAGACCGAACAATACATAAAGTTCTTACAATAACTCAGAGACAAATACACTGACTAAGAGATTATTCTATTCGTTGATAACTTGTCAGTTCATAAAACTAAAGACACAAGGAAGGAATATGAAAGACTAAACATAACACCTGTATTTAATGTTCAATACAGTCCTCAGTTCAATGGAATTTAATTATATTGGGAGTTATTGAAAGGCCACTACAATAAACTTCTACTATATCACTTGATGCACGATCTGAAGATAGATACTGTCGATTTTATTAAGAGTGCTGCTAAGGGAGTCAGCGATGATAAAGCTAAAGTATGCGCAAGAGAAGGGAGATTTTGTGTATATAAATAAGTTTTAGATTAAACGAATGAATAAGTTCACATATTAAATTTGCCCGTAAAGGGATTTGGCTTCTCTTACTTTTCTTCCTCTTAAGGCTTGCTTGAGCCCATGTTTCTTCTATTAGTGCCAGACCCTACATCTATGTTCATCTCGTCTGGCTTTAAGAAATCTTTAAAGAGTCTTACTCAATTCATGCTTTACTTGAGACTTTCTCTCTCTGTTAAACTTGCTGCGCTCTTTCATCAAGTATATAGCGGTTCCAGGTTTTTCTATAAAGTTAGAAGGGTAAGCTTACTTAAGATGAATGGATGCTTCTGTAGTTCCTAGAGCCAGGTGTCGCTTATTTTTAATCCTTGCTTCTCTATTCTTCAGGAGAGATGCTATAGCGTTTCTTATGAGCTTCTCATATAACTTCATTTAAGTAATCAGGTTTCAGAGTTGCAAGAACACCGAAGAAGAAGTTTCTCTATGGCAACTTATTAGAGAGTTGCAGCTTTGATGGAAGGTAGAGAGCAACATCTGGATCACTCATAGCATCATCATAAAGATTAGTTACAGAGATTTCAGGGTAGTTAGGTATCTCTATCATCCTAATTTCATTAGACTTAAAACCTTTTTTCTCTTCACTTAGTAAGGCTTTTAAGAATGAGATTTTAGTTCCCTCCTAAGTTGGCAAGAAGAGTCCAACTATAATGGATGTATTAATCTTAATAAAGAGCTTACCTTGCTATACCAAGTATCTATAGAGGTCCTCTTTACTTCGAAATTTTCCAATTAAATCTTAAGATTAAATTCTCTTCATTGCATCATTCATAGACTCCATCTTGCTTCCTCTTTCTAGAAATGTTAATGAAATTTAAAATTATGGATATCCATTCTAAGTTTACTTAAATCTTACTATTAAATAGGGAGGACCTACTGTAGGTCTTAAAAAGATATATGGAGAAGCATTGAAAAGCTTGCTCCAAGTTTCACAGATTGATTTCTATTTTTATCATTCAATCTCCATTAAATTGCTCCTAATAATGTTTAATTATTTTAGGAGGTCCTCCAAATTAAGTTCAAACTTGATTTGGAGGACCTCCTAGAGAAACAAACTTCATTAGGAGTATTTTAATTTACTAAAACGTATAAAATTCTCATAAAATATGTCAACTTAAAGTTTCTATGGTTATTTAATTTTCTTACCTCTCAGCCGAGAATCTACCAGAGTGTCTTATACTCTACTATTATAGTTTATCAAGGTATATTTTATCATTACTATATTAAAATATATCAGCAAACTAAAATGAGCGCTAACCTGTTAAGAAGAGCGGCATTACATGGGTAAAGTCAATAAAAATTATCATTCCAGCAATCAAGAAGAGTAGAGACTAGAGACGCTTGTACTCAGTGGGAGCCTACTTATGACAACTTTGACCAGTCTAGCTTTGAGATTTAAAAAATATAAGTTAGAAAAGAGGTCATCATAGAAACTGTGCAAGCTGAGGAGGAATTTAAACAACCCTCTATAGAGCATTAATAAATACCATCCAAAGTTGACTATTAATGAAAAGAATGCAATAAAGTTTTCCCTTACAAGTCAACTTATAAGAGACACTTAAGAGATATACACAACGATATTCCAAGGTTATATCTCAAGCATTAAAAGAAAGATGGGAAGTATGTCTGTGAGTTCTGTGAGAAGCCATATTCTCATACTGAGACCTCAAAGTGCACTTAAAGAAAAAGCACAATCAAAGTTTGTATTTATTCATGAACCTACAGAGAATAGATTCCTCTAAAAGAGAAAATCAAGAAACCCAGTGGAGTCTCTTAGAGTTGAAGTCTAGAAGTAAGTTAAAATGAAGAAAGCAGTCAAGAACTTTCAAGTCACTGAGATCAATAAAATCATGGTTAAAATAGAGGCAATGAAGATTCCAATATTAAAAATTATTGACTTAAATTCTTGCCTAGAAAGCTACCTCACTCTTGAAGATAAAATAGAGAAGAGAGTCATTACTGATGACTAATATGCTTACAAGATATATCCTTTCAATTACTTCCTTGCTGATGACAAGTTCCAAATGGAATTTGTTAATGAGTATTATGCTCTTTTTAAGGCGAAGTTATATGAGTGCAGGCATATCATCAAGCTTGATGCTATTTTACTTGGTCAAGATCATGTAGCCTTCAGGCTTCCTTACTTGAAATGACTTACAGAGAATTCTTATCTGACAATAGATGTCAGAGATAAATTGGCTAGATAGTATAGCAGATAGTTGAGGGGATTGAAGAGCTTCACAAGCTAGGTTATGTTCATAGAGACTTAAAGCCAGAGAACATCATGATAAACTTTCAGCCTCTTAGAGTTTATATTATTGACTTCAACAGAGCTAAAAGAGTGCAAGCCTCTGCATAAGGAAATGTATACGGCACTCCTGGATATCTCCCAGAGAGAGAGGATTGGAGAGATGGAGACACTTATGAGATATCTGGACTCTAGCAGTAATAATAATAGACAGCGACATGCCAAGAAACGATTACTTTAGCTGCAGAGGTGAGAGAGATTCTAAGCAGAGAATCAAACAATATCTCGATAAAAATAAAATAAATGGAGGTCTCAGAGAACTTGCATACTCAACTATCATCAAGCCAAGCAAAGATTATTAACAAACAATAGAAACAATCAAACATCAACTTAGAAAGATAAAATTCAGAGAATTGCCACATGACTCTAAGTTTATGTTTGTGTGAAATATTTTAAAAACTCGCTTGTTATACTCACTTAAATTACTAATATTTAAACATTAAACCCCTACATAAACCTTTATAAAACCCTAATAAAGTATGCACTAATATTCTACTTTTATCAATCAAAAACTCTATCAAACTACTAAAAGGGTTTTGGGGTTTTGAATATATTCCCCAAAAAGAACTGCTCCTACTAAAGTTATGAATCCTTTTACATTGCAAAATCTTAAACTTCTGAACCAAAACCGTTTTAAGAGAATCAAATTCAAGAATGATGTCCAGATTAATCTTTATGAGAAAGTTGCAGAGAAACCTTAATGGGTGAAAGATAGAGACAATCTCGTTTTAATGAAAGGAAGATTCTTGTTCAAGTAGCAATAAACCAATCCAAATTTAAAAATGAGTAATCCTTAAAGAGGCAATACTATGCCTCAAGTTGATAAAGATAGATCTGTAATTCTCGATTCTTAGAGTAATGAGTATAATTAAATGATTGACAAATTTAATCAAGCTTATATCTCAGATCCATCCACTACAACTTTTGATTAAAAAATTTCACCCTCAGTTTCTAAGTCTTCTCCTAAGCCTAAAATATAAATTAGTGGAGATCATGAAAACTATGAATAACCTTGCTAAGATATTTTCTCTGAAAATTTGGACTGTGCTAAGAATGTTGAATTATAATAAATAATTAGAGGGTTTTTGGATGAAGATTTTCTTAGAGATATCTCAAAGATTGATGACTCACAACTAAATAATTAGGCATAGCAGGTGCAATAAGAAAATCATGTTTACTCTTAATCTGATGTTTAAATGGAGTGATGAAAATATTGTGAATTTTAGTGACGAAATTCATTTATATTCAAAATCATAATCAGAAAAACTTAAAATGACTAACTTTGTGTTGAAATTGGTATACCATTAATGAAATTAGCTATTTACTGTATTGATAAAAAATATGAATATAAACTTGCTAAATAACTTCTTAATTTTTTAACTTATAATATTTCTTTTATATTTATTTTTATATCATATAAATTCATTCATATAGTTTGTCTAATGATATTAGTATAAAAAGGAAAACATGATGCAAAAGTTATAATTAATATTTCTATTATTTTAAATCTAAAGGAGAGTAGCATAAATTTATCAATAACTATTAAATATTAAATTTTAATTTTATTTTAGTACCCTTATAAAGCAATCATAAAATTCAAATCATTCCCAAACACAGAGTGGTAGAACTACTCCAGACAGTCAACTTCCCCCATCGCTTCTTCAGTTTCAAAGTCCATTCTAAACCTCAAACCTCTCTGGCCATCAAGATACAAACGTAAGCAAGCAATTGAATGGCGATAGCATTTCTTCAAAGTCTAAGGTCTAAACTCAGTTTTATCGCCAGAAAATATGACGCATAATGAATAAGATATGCAAAAGGATATGCACTTTGATTTCTCGAATGATACTAATTTCACAAAGATACCTTCAACAAATCCATTTGACCGACAAAACTTCCCATCCAAGAACTTAGTGCATGTCTTTTATCACACTACTACTTCAAATGCACAGTAGTACAATGCTAACTCTATTGATGATAGAGAAGCCACAGCATTGTCTAATAAGTAGCATATGGATTTTGAGACTTCAGAAAGAGATTAAATGAAAACAGAAAATCAAAGATATTTGACTAATTCTCAAAATTAAAGAATAGCCAGTCCCTCACCATAGTTTAACTAGCAAGCATCTTCAGCTAAGAAACCTCAATTTAAGTTCGTTATACAAGGCTAACCAACTCAGAAGAATAGTCTAGCTAGTAAAAATCTTGCTTTACATTCTAATCATTCACAGATGAGAAGCTAATTTTCAGCGTAAGTCAACAAAATACATTCTGCACACACCAATGTTTTTTAAAATCAGGAGGAGATTTCTTTATCAGAAAGATCTTCGCAGACCATTCAAAATTAAAGACTACAGAAGTTTGAGGATTTAATGCCTATAACTTAATATCATAAACAAAAGGAAGAGTTATTGCAAAAGAGACTTAATCTGGTAGACTTATATGATGAGTACATAGATGAGAAGAAAAGCTAAGCCATCTTTAATTCATAATAAGTGGAAACCATGAATAATTAAGGAAAATCTGAAAAAGATCTGAAATTTAATCAATAAAGACTTCTAAATGAATCAAAAAAACGCCTTAAATCTTCTAAGAATGAAGAAGGTCACTAGTTATATTATATTAATTCACAGGTTCTTTAAGTAGCTTCAATTCGATAATGAAGAGTTTCAATCAACTGAAGAAGTTGTGAACTTAAACCAAGATTCCGATTAGAACATTCAAAACCCCAAAACCCCTTAGTGAGGTTTATAAGTGCTTTGATTTGTAGGGTATAGTTGGGGTCTTATTGGGGTTAGTAGACAAATGCAGGTTTTATCTTAATTTAATGAATAATTAATGAAATTTAGTTTACTTAAATCATACAAATTTTATCTGCTTGTCTTTATTATATCTTTTGAACCTTGCTCTCTCTAGTGGGTCAAGTATGTCATCTAATGTTTACCGAGGATAGTTAAGAGCTCGCACGATTATTATCTCTACTATGCTTTTAATTTCTTAGCAGACATCTTCTTACTTTATATGTTTGAGCCAAACTTATTGATTATTTTTCATGCTTTGTACCAAAGTAAGACATACATTCCATGTCACTTTCTAATATTATTGCTGCTACTGCCCAAACAACCCATTAAACAGAACCATTAGTCAACTTTTCTCTTATTGGGAAGTAACCTGGAGTACCAAGTACCTGTGCTAAAGTGACAATCTCCTGTCTTAAAGCTCTATTGAAATCGATAACCACTACTTCTAAAGGGCAGAGATTTAGCATAACGTTTTCAGGCTTCAAATCTCTATGAACATATCCAAGTTCATGCAAGTCCTTAACACCCTGAATCATATCTGAGAGTATATCGTTTAAATCAACAGGGTATCTATTGTGATATAGGTAGTCTCTCAGAGTCATCTCAAATTTCTTTAGCCTTAATGCGATGAAACCATAACTTAAAAT
>ARYC01018938.1:0-18072 GCA_000711775.1 Oxytricha trifallax
GTTTTAGTAGATAGTTGCTGTTTCGAATCAACACTATCAATGGTCAAAAACTCTTTAACTTTTTTGTAGCTCAATCGATAACGGCTCATTATTTTATTAATGGGAGTCCCACAAGCGTTTGCAAGATATTGAATTTGCTATTATTTGGTTTAATAATTTCTCTTTAAATTTTTAACGCGATTCTCCTCTCTATAATACTTAGATTCTTCATGTGAATTGAGGTGAGTTTAGTTTAACGCAAGTATTTCATTTTATAAATAATCCCTCAAGATAGTTTGTTTGGATTCCATATTGTAAGTCGAACCAACAAACTAGTAAAGATACTATTGGTCTTGTGTTGATTCTAACTTTTTTCACTATTTAAAAGTATCAATGCTCTAAGCACACTTTCCAAAATTTCTGTTTGAGAGAGACCTTAATCCAAAGTGATGTTATTTATAACATTTTACTCATTTTTTCTTGGGTCCTATAGTAAATCTAAGGATAAGGTTGCAATCCTTTGTTCTTTGCTTTTTCTCTCTAGATTATTTAGTGTTTGTTCATCAAGCTAAAACACCTTGATTGGTTGAGGTGTTTTGCAGTCTATACGTAGTAATGTTGATGTTGAGTATTACAGCAAGTCTTTGCAATGGATTGATTGCTCGTCATCGCTGCTGTTATCTGAAGAAAGAATCTCGTCTTAATGTAGGGCCCAGCCATTAGGTTTGTAAAAATAATCTGTTATTTTGCTTTTTAAGTCAATTAACTTTTTCATTTTCACTTTGATCTATTTACTTAGAGTGTAATAAGAATTCTCTATGGAGAAATGGGATTTGTCTAAAAGGATTCTTCTATTTAGTAAAGAGGCCCTGTTTATATTATATATATAATTATTTAATTAGAACTATATATTAATTAATTAAAGGTCTATCTGTTTGAATACGAAAAATTAAATGGATCACAATATGAACTACGCCCAAGTTAACGTTCATTAGATCCGCTAAAAGGTTGGTAGCAAGAAAGAATTGTATGATTTTCTTTCTCAAGATTGCAATGCCTACATACCTAAAATCACTTGCACCAACATTTACTTTTTAAAGGCTATTATTAACGGTGAAAAAAATGTAAGTTTTTTTCTTTAACTTGTTTAGTACCTGAAACGAAATGAAGTAATCATAACTGAGGTGCCTTAGATTGAGGAATTAACAGCCGACGACTTTATAAAATTTTCTGAAAACCGGCAAGATATGCTAAAGTTCCTGCCAGATCAATGTGATTGGATCCACCTTGACAAAAGGTGGATCTGCGACGTTTTGATGTCGCTTGACAGAGAGGGTATAAGCGAAATGATTCATAGTGCTAAAGGGCAGAGACTTGATAGGATAAATAAAAGCCAAAATCTTATGGTCACTATGCGCCCAGAGTTCGCATAAGCATTTCAGAACTCATTGCAATTTAGCTGTAAGTATTAACACTTAACTTAACTTATAGAGTAAAGAGGACGCTCCGCATAGTTATTGAAGGCAACTTCTCAAAGAAAAAGAAGGTAAAGAGAGATTGAGGAGATTAAAGGAGAGGAAGTTTAATTAAACTAGAGCAAGTAAAAATACCTTGAGCAAAATAAAAGAGTGCGCCAGGAGATGGATATGCTAAGGGAACAATTGGAGGAATTTAATGACTACAAGCAAGTGGTAATGAACTTGCACTAAGCAGGCATCATTAATGAGGAAGGCAATCCATTGGTACCATCCCTTAACTTTAATGACAAAAATAATAATATGCAGTGATAAGTTAAGAAGGAGTTAGTGAATTAATTAATTTAATTCAAACTTAATAAATTTGTATGAATATTTTGCGATATTTACTGAAAAAAGAATCGACTTTGCTTGCTCTTCTCAATCTTTCGTGAATCTCTCATACTTGTACCTTACTTCTTGTTACTCTTTTTGTAAGGATGTTCCCTCTAATTTCATTGATTTTTGTCGTTGAAGGTTATCTTGGACTGGGAATGTCAAACTAAAACTCTTTAGGTTTAGTAGGCTAATCTAGCATATTTAAATGCTTTTTGTTAATTTTCATTAACTAATGCTTACTCTTTTAGAGTTCTTTCTGTTTTCTCTTAGTTCTAATTGTATCTTTCGTAGACTGTCCTTACGGTGTATTAGATTGAACTAATCCGGGAACTTCTTTCATTTGCCCTATTTCATCACAAATGCTGTTTGGGTTGCTCTCTTTATTGTCAGATATTGAGTCAATTGATTTAGTCTCCTCTTTGATGTTTAGTTGGTCCTTGCTTTTCTTTTTGTCTTGAATATTATGGGAATTCTAAAATGAAGACTTTTAAGGAAGGCTTTGCTGTTTGCTAATCGAAACTTGGTTTATTTCAGCAACTCTATTTGTATCTTCAAACGCACTGATCTCTCTGTCGTAAGAAGCCTCCTGTTCATTACTATCGCTGAGCGGGTCTTCAGCAGACATTTACAGCTATTTTTGTTGCTTTTACTCATATTTCTGACTTAAGGTTGTTTGCAGCTTCGAAAATTTGATATGATTTTCATTTTCTAAGAAGTCTTATCGCAGATGGATAACTTGGTCCACTGTGTCTTGAGATCCGCTGACAAGTAAAACATGTCGGAACTGTCCTTTATATTCAAGTCGACCTACCCTCCCAATTATTTGTTGTGTTTAACGCTTTAAAAGACGTAAAAATTCACTAAGTATAGCCCACCATTATCTTCGATCTCTTTGCTCGTTTAGAGATCTGTCCCTCTCTTTTAAATATCACTTAATAGCAGAACACCAAACCTCTTATTACTGTTTTTAACATTGAATCTCTCCTCTAAGTAAGCATCTGCTTTTGAGCCCTTAACACCTCTCATGCTATAGAAGTTGGAGCTCTCTAAACCTTTTGAAAAATTGCTCAATAATTTGATAAGCTCCAGTGGCCACTAGAATTACGGTGGTAAGGATGGTTTACTTCATGCAAAGCTCGTAGAGGTATTTGCAATACTCTTGCTAGCAGGAGTTAAACAAAACATTTTAGAGCTAGCATTTCTTGTCTGATTTTAAAGAATTCAATGTAGGAAATTTTATTTCTTTGGCCCCGAATGCAATTTATAAACATGTTTCCTCTTTTAAAAATCAACGAGGACCCTGTTAGGCAAATAAGCTACTTTATGCTCCTAAAATATCTAATCCAATCTGACATTGCCGTTGGAGTCCCTTCAAAGATCAACCAGTCATATTCATCTACTATCAGTGTTGAATCTTTAAGAAATTGCTTAAACTTGGGTTCAGCAATCTGTGTTTCAAAATACCGTTGAGTCATATAGTATACACCCAGTTGAGCCTCGTACTAATTGTAATTAACGTTGAGATTGTTCTAAAGAATAATATTCTCGAATCCTTTTTCATCCCTGAGAATTAAGTAATCATTTTTCCCCTGTATAATGGTACTTCTCTGATTTTGTTTTGTAAGAATCACAGCCATCATAGCACAGAGCAGTGTCTTGCCGTTTTCAATACCAAAATTCAAGAACTAGTACTTTTCCTGGGACCACATTCCGTAACTTAGGCAGAGCTTTTACAAAGATAGAAAGTTAAAGCGCAGTTGCTTTTCTAGCTCTTTTATTTGGTCTTATTGTTTTGTTACATTCTCTTGCATGTCGCAGCAAAACTGATAAACAGGCTTGTTATCTTTGTTATTTTTCCTGAATTTTCCAACCATTTTGTAAAATTGCTGGCAGGAGAGATCCTCTATCTACTTTGGATTTTTGAGAATCTGTCTTAAGCTATTTTAGTTTCCGCTGATAAGGTCAGCTATGATGTCAGGCCTATTTTTAATGCCTTTTTCAATATGAATAAAAATAATTTGCTTCACAACATTGACAATGTCTGAAACTTTGCTAACCCAGTTTGGATTTCTTTCTTTCAATTCCACTGATATTTAAGCTATCAGTAAAGAAAAATCCCCCTAATCCATGTAGTCCCACTTTTAAACAAATATCTCTTTGATACTATTTATCATCGAGTCTAGTTCTTGATAAGTCTTAGACTAGCTTAGGGCACATATTTGAACAAAGTCTCCAACAACATTTATTGGAATCTCGCTGATTATTCTCAAGCCTTTATTCTGTTTCAGTACTTAAATAAAAGGTTTATTCAAGCATTGTAGTGTATTTGGCAAGAGTCTAATAACTTAGGCGTCAACTTTGAACAGCGAGAATGTTCCAACCATCAATGGAATGATTCCAATGTTTTTGCTGTCTAGCAATACCAGCTCTTCTTGTAACTATGAGAACGACTCTACTTCGTTGTTAAATATATAGTTTGCCAGCCCCAATTTTTACTCTGAGTTGGGTCTTTAGGCAAGCAATATCATAGAATTCCTTAATAAGTCTTAGTCAATTATTATCGTCTCGTTTCAATAGTATAGCAAAGATTAAACAAATAGCCTCGCTTTTATCTAGAGGTCCATCTTTGAGTTCTAGTTCAATTCGTGGATGAGGCTAAACATTCCGTCGCAAAAGTTTGAAGAACACGTGGTCTTGAGGTTAAGTAAGAATTCTAGGAGACTCTGGCTGTTTCTTGAACAAATCTCCTCAATGAAATGATATCTCTCTGGTGGTTTTAAAACATGTATTCTCGTAGGTAGTTTGAAGTAAGCTCCGATTATATTTTAGCCCCGTGTTAGCTTAAGGGGTAAGTGAGTTCTGTTGGCTGAATGCTCCACTCTTGTTGGTGTAGAAGGGTATGTATTATGATTACGCCTAGCTTATTTCATCTCTCACTTTTCTAGGTACATCCAATCCATTTACAGAGTAGGCTTTGACAGATTTTGAGAAGGAATTTGATGTTTTGTTCAGGATATACTTGCTGATGAAGCGAGGCAGATCCTTTGAGTCTTTGAGAACCTTAAACTCGTCAAGCTCTAGCAACTTTTCTATATTGTAATTGTGTTAAGGAAGAATCAGTTTCGCCTTGTCTATGAGATGTGGGTGGCTCAGCGTCATATATAGCTTTCCTCCCTCTTCTCTTTTAGTTATCATCCCTATCTTCTTCGTTGTTTGTATAGTCCTTGGACTCTGGGGCAACAAATTAACTTTCATGTTTGGAAGTTGATTTCATGTTTGATTATCCAACAATCAAGTCTCCATTGAAGTCTTCAATTGACTTGGTGGATTAGGAGTTTTATTCTTGGTTACTCATCTATATTTGCGCTTTTTCTTAATTAACGCGGGCAACTATCTTAATTTAAATTATTAAGTTTTAATTAAGATTCTTAATTAAATCTTAATTAGTTCTTAATTCAATTTACCCAGTCTTAATTACAAAATACCCCTGAAAAAGTTGATAAAGTAGGAAGGTCACCCGCCTAGAGATGAGCAGGAGATGCAGGAAGTTGTCAACAGCGAGTGATGACAAGGCTTAATCTACCTGCAAAACTTCTGAGTGGCTAGATTAATTGATAGTGTGACCGCCGATCACCAATAGATTGGTAAAAAAACAGAAATATTTGGGCGCTTTTCTTAATTTAAAATTAAGAATTAATTAAGATGACTTAAATTAGGAGGGAAGAATAATAAGAAAATTTAATAAGCTGTTTGCAATAGTAAGGATGGATCATCCAGCAGCTCCATGTACATACTAAAAATGCTCTAAGGGTTTTATCAACCCTAAATTGAATTGTTAAGTCATTCCTAGGGGGAGCTTCATCAGATTAGAAAGTACAATAAAAGACATTCCCACCTTATTTAATGTAACTTTAATAATCTAACAACAAGGAACTAATAAATTAAATCAAACAATAGAACTAGTTTGTAAGATCTCTAGAAAAGTCATGGGGTTTGGCTTAGACTAAGAGTCTGTGGAAGTTTTTGAATAAAGTGTTTCAGAATATTCATAAAAAGCTCTCTTGTTAATAGCTAACTATATATACATTCAAATCGTAGATTAATTTTGCATTCAATTTATTTTTAAAAAATTTTACCTTAACTTATTATAATAATAAAATATAGAAAACTCTGTAAAAAAGTTTCATCTTTCTCCATATCATCGCAATCATTATTTATAAGTCATATTTTTTCCCTCTCTGAGTCATCTGAAGAAGCACCAGTATGCAGACACCTCAGGTCCTACCAAGTAGGACCGCTAAAAAACTAATTTATAGATATTTTTTTGTAACTTATATTTTATGGGAGTGTTTTACCTCAATAAGCTTCTGATCTATAAAAATAATTTTAACATATTAAGTTTTTAATTTAATGAATTATTTCCTATTATAAATCATAAATGCTTAATTGATAATATTAGTGAATGGGTGATCAAATAAATATTAGGACTTACAGATTCAGACATCCTGCAAACTTAGATACCTGAGAGCAATAGCTAATAAGCATTCAAGAGAGCTGTGAGCTATTTTTTTGTCTAGTTTCTATAGTTCAAAACCTAGGGCTTGAGCTTTAAGACTCAGTTGCTTCTTTTAGCGTGATACTTAGGCTTTCTTTGGGAGGATTGACAAAAGTAAGGGAATTGGGTCCTCCGCAATTGATGATTCTAGAAGCTTTTTCCACAGGCGCCATGTATTACTAGTAAAAGCTTAAAAACAAGATAGAGGTGTTAAATTTCTTTAGGACCTCGCTGTATAATTATTTCAATGGTAGGATGGGTTGTACATCAATAGCAGGTTATTTGACTAGTTGTGTGACATCTAAAGCGCTTGTTAAGATTACAATGGCCTCCTGACTCACAGCTATTGTATGATATTGATTTTGATAGTGAATTTTCCAGGCATATACTTTAAAAAGTTAATACTTTTCATTTTATAATTGGAAGTGTTGAGTGGCTTAAGATATTTAAATAAATTAGAGTTTTAAGAGTTCTTGATCTCAATATAAAGATGGAATCGCTAATATTGATCTTCAAATACATTTGATGTTTATCATCAATATCAAAAGGTGCCTCTTTTTTAATAATACCTCCAGTATTTCCAGTACCTTCATTTGAAACATCATCTTTCTTTTTACCTTCTTTTCAGCATCATCTTACTATAAATATTTTATTGTTTAATTTATATCTATCATAACTTTTCTAAGCTTACTTCTTACTTTATCTAATTTCTAAGAGCTATCATATATTTAATGCTATTTCTTACTTGTTTCTGACGTCAATTTACTCTGTTTTTATCTGGTTAAGATTGGGTTAATTATTAAGGAGAATTATATAATTGACCGTGATTAAATATCAAATTAGAGTGCGATCTAAGAGTCAACTGCTTTTCCAATTATTTGGTTTAGTCATGCAAAATTAGCTCTCATTTGATATTGAGGATTGTGAAGAAGCTATGCATCATATTTCTAGAAGAATACCTCAATTTAATGCAAGTCTGCCTTCGCATACTTGCATACAGAATAAAGGGAGGTCTTTGAAAAACGGAAAGTACTTCCTGTAAAAATTAAAAAAGCTATAGCAGATTGTTAGATAGACTCATTCACTTATAATCTATGGTTTACATTATTAATGCATCTTTTCTTGGAGTTTCACTGAATCACAAATATTCTAATATTTTATATAAAGATAACAATAAACATCTAAAGAATGAATCTCCTTATTAGAGGATATTTGAGCAAACGAAAGCAATAAGTACTTGGATCAGATTTTTCAGTAATCTCCAAGAAAAATATATAAATGTAGTATATTCCTATGAAAGCTTTGCGAAGCACCTCAAAAAATCAGGACGATCTCTTGATCAACTGGCATTTAAATGTGATCATGAATACTTCCAACAAAATAAAGCACTTGGCGTAAACATACATCAGCATCTCGCCAAGGTCAACTTAAATGAAAATAGTAGGAAGCCAAAATGGGTTATATAAGAATGTATTCATCGCACATATGGAGAGAGGTTTCAGCAAAAAGATGCATGGTATTCTCAGTTGAGGACTTACTAGAGAATGAAAGAGCTTCCAGAACCATCATTAAATATTTCACCAAATGTTGAATCAGAAAGATTTCTGACATGGCATCTGCTTCAAGCAAGTTCTTTTGACTTCTATAATCGATCATAACTTTAAAAGTTGTTAGAAATAAATTGAGCAAAATATTTCAATCAATGAGATCACTTCGTACCATTCAATACAAGTTGATCTCTGTAATAAGAAGTAACGATTGACACAAAATGTGCGATTGTTAAAAATGCATGTACTTACAATTATCTTAACATACGCTCGCACTGCTTCAAGCAAGTTCTTTTGACTTCTATAATCGATCATAACTTTAAAAGTTGTTAGAAATAAATTGAGCAAAATATTTCAATCAATGAGATCACTTCGTGCCATACAATACTAGTTGATCTCTGTTATAAGAAGTAACTGTTGACACAAAATAGGCGATTGTTAAAAATGAATGTAATTACAATTATATTAACATACGCTCGCACTGCTTCAAGCAAGTTCTTTTGACTTCTATAATCGATCATAACTTTAAAAGTTGTTAGAAATAAATTGAGCAAAATATTTCAATCAATGAGATCACTTCGTGCCATTCAATACTAGTTGATCTCTGTTATAAGAAGTAACTGTTGACACAAAATATGCGATTGTTAAAAATGCATGTACTTACAATTATCTTAACATACGCTCGCACTGCTTCAAGCAAGTTCTTTTGACTTCTATAATCGATCATAACTGTAAAAGTTGTTAGAAATAAATTGAGCAAAATATTTCAATCAATGAGATCACTTCGTGCAATTCAATACTAGTTGATCTCTGTTATAAGAAGTAACTGTTGACACAAAATGTGCGATTGTTAAAAATGCATGTACTTACAATTATATTAACATACGCTCGCACTGCTTCAAGCAAGTTCTTTTGACTTCTATAATCGATCATAACTTTAAAAGTTGTTAGAAATAAATTGAGCAAAATATTTCAATCAATGAGATCACTTCGTGCAATTCAATACTTGTTGATCTCTGTTATAAGAAGTAACTGTTGACACAAAATGTGCAATTGTTAAAAATGCATGTACTTACAATTATCTTAACATACGCTAGCACTGCTTCAAGCAAGTTCTTTTGACTTCTATAATCGATCATAACTTTAAAAGTTGTTAGAAATAAATGAGCAAAATATTTCAATCAATGAGATCACCTGTGCCATTCAATACTAGTTGATCTCTGTTATAAGAAATAACTGTTGACACAAAATGTGCGATTGTTAAAAATGCATGAACTAACAATTATCTTAACATACGCTCGCACTGCTTCAAGCAAGTTCTTTTGACTTCTATAATCGATCACAACTTTAAAAGTTGTTAGAAATAAATTGAGCAAAATATTTCAATCAATGAGATCACTCCGTGCCATTCAATACAAATTGATCTCTGTTATAAAAAGTAACGATTGACACAAAATGTGCGATTGTTAAAAATGCATGAACTTACAATTATCTTAACATACGCTCGCACTGCTTCAAGCAAGTTCTTTTGACTTCTATAATCGATCATAACTTTAAAAGTTGTTAGAAATAAATTGAGCAAAATATTTCAATCAATGAGATCACTTCGTGCAATTCAATACTAGTTGATCTCTGTTATAAGAAGTAACTGTTGACAAAAAATGTGCAATTGTTAAAAATGCATGTACTTACAATTATCTTAACATACGCTAGCACTGCTTCAAGCAAGTTCTTTTGACTTCTATAATCGATCATAACTTTAAAGTTGTTAGAAATAAATTGAGCAAAATATTTCAATCAATGAGATCACTTCGTGCCATTCAATAATAGTTGATCTCTGTTATAAGAAGTAACGGTTGACACAAAATGTGCGATTGTTAAAAATGCATGTACTTCCAATATGCTTAACATACGCTCGCACTGCTTCAAGCAAGTTCTTTTGACTTCTATAATCGATCATAACTTTAAAAGTTGTTAGAAATAAATTGAGCAAAATATTTCAATCAATGAGATCACTTCGTGCCATTCAATACTAGTTGATCTCTATTATAAGAAGTAACGGTTGACACAAAATGTGCGATTGTTAAAAATGCATGTACTTACAATTATCTTAACATACGCTCGCACTGATTCAAGCAAGTTCTTTTGACTTCTATAATCGATCATAACTTTAAAAGTTGTTAGAAATAAATTGAGCAAAATATTTCAATCAATGAGATCACCTCGTGCCATTCAATACTAGTTGATCTCTGTTATAAGAAATAACTGTTGACACAAAATGTGCGATTGTTAAAAATCATGTACTAACAATTATCTTAACATACGCTCGCACTGCTTCAAGCAAGTTCTTTTGACTTCTATAATCGATCATAACTTTAAAAGTTGTTAGAAATAAATTGAGCAAAATATTTCAATCAATGAGATCACTTCGTGCCATTCAATACTAGTTGATCTCTGTTATAAGAAGTAACGGTTGACACAAAATGTGCGATTGTTAAAAATGCATGTACTTACAATTATCTTAACATACGCTCGCACTGCTTCAAGCAAGTTCTTTTGACTTCTATAATCGATCATAACTTTAAAAGTTGTTAGAAATAAATTGAGCAAAATATTTCAATCAATGAGATCACTTCGTGCCATTCAATACTAGTTGATCTCTGTTATAAGAAGTAACTGTTGACACAAAATGTGCGATTGTTAAAAATGCATGTACTTACAATTATCTTAACATACGCTCGCACTGCTTCAAGCAAGTTCTTTTGACTTCTATAATCGATCATAACTTTAAAAGTTGTTAGAAATAAATTGAGCAAAATAATTCAATAAATGAGATCACTCCGTGCCATTCAATACTAGTTGATCTCTGTTAAAAGAAGTAACTGTTGACACAAAATGTGCGATTGTTAAAATGCATGAACTTAAAATTATCTTAACATACGCTCGCACTCCTTAAGCAAGTTCTTTTGACTTCTATAATCGATCATAACTTTAAAAGTTGTTAGAAATAAATTGAGCAAAATATTTCAATCAATGAGATCACTTCATGCCATTCAATACTAGTTGATCTCTATTATAAGAAGTAACTGTTGACACAAAATGTGCGATTGTTAAAATGCATGTACTTAAAATTATCTTAACATACGCTCGCACTCATTAAGCAAGTTCTTTTGACTTCTATAATCGATCATAACTTTAAAAGTTGTTAGAAATAAATTGAGCAAAATATTTCAATCAATGAGATCACCTCGTGCCATTCAATACTAGTTGATCTCTATTATAAGAAGTAACTGTTGACACAAAATGTGCGATTGTTAAAAATGCATGTACTTACAATTATCTTAACATACGCTCGCACTGATTCAAGCAAGTTCTTTTGACTTCTATAATCGATCATAACTTTAAAAGTTGTTAGAAATAAATTGAGCAAAATATTTCAATCAATGAGATCACTCGTGCCATTCAATACTAATTGATCTCTGTTATAAAAAGTAACTGTTGACACAAAATGTGCGATTGTTAAAAATGCATGAACTTACAATTATCTTAACATACGCTCGCACTGCTTCAAGCAAGTTCTTTTGACTTGTATAATCGATCATAACTTTAAAAGTTGTTAGAAATTAATTGAGCAAAATATTTCAATCAATGAGATCACTTCGTGCCATTCAATACTAGTTGATCTCTGTTATAAGAAGTAACGGTTGACACAAAATGTGCGATTGTTAAAAATGCATGTACTTACAATTATCTTAACATACGCTCGCACTGCTTCAAGCAAGTTCTTTTGACTTCTATAATCGATCATAACTTTAAAAGTTGTTAGAAAGAAATTGAGCAAAATATTTCAATCAATGAGATCACTTCGTGCAATTCAATACTAGTTGATCTCTGTTATAAGAAGTAACTGTTGACACAAAATGTGCGATTGTTAAAAATGCATGTACTTACAATTATATTAACATACGCTCGCACTGCTTCAAGCAAGTTCTTTTGACTTCTATAATCGATCATAACTTTAAAAGTTGTTAGAAATAAATTGAGCAAAATATTTCAATCAATGAGATCACTCCGTGCAATTCAATACTAGTTGATCTCTGTTATAAGAAATAACTATTGACACAAAATGTGCAATTGTTAAAAATGCATGAACTTACAATTATCTTAACATACGCTAGCACTGCTTCAAGCAAGTTCATTTGACTTCTATAATCGATCATAACTTTAAAATTGTTAGAAATAAATTGAGCAAAATATTTCATCAATGAGATCACTTCGTGCCATTCAATACTAGTTGATCTCTGTTATAAGAAGTAACTGTTGACACAAAATATGCGATTGTTAAAAATGCATGTAATTACAATTATATAACATACGCTCGCACTGCTTCAAGCAAGTTCTTTTGAATTCTATAATCGATCATAACTTTAAAAGTTGTTAGAAAGAAATTGAGCAAAATATTTCAATCAATGAGATCACTCCGTGCCATTCAATACTAGTTGATCTCTGTTATAAGAAGTAACTGTTGACACAAAATGTGCGATTGTTAAAAATGCATGTAATTACAATTATATTAACATACGCTCGCACTGCTTCAAGCAAGTTCTTTTGACTTCTATAATCGATCATAACTTTAAAAGCTGTTAGAAATAAATTGAGCAAAATATTTCAATCAATGAGATCACTTCGTGCCATTCAATACTAGTTGATCTCTATTATAAGAAGTAACTGTTGACACAAAATGTGCGATTGTTAAAAATGCATGTACTTACAATTATCTTAACATACGCTCGCACTGCTTCAAGCAAGTTCTTTTGACTTGTATAATCGATCATAACTTTAAAAGTTGTTAGAAATTAATTGAGCAAAATATTTCAATCAATGAGATCACTTCGTGCCATTCAATACTAGTTGATCTCTGTTATAAGAAGTAACGGTTGACACAAAATGTGCGATTGTTAAAAATGCATGTACTTACAATTTATCGTTACATACGCTCGCACCTGCTTCAAGCAAGTTCTTTTGACTTGTATAATCGATCATAACTTTAAAAGTTGTTAGAAATTAATTGAGCAAAATATTTCAATCAATGAGATCACTTCGTGCCATTCAATACTAGTTGATCTCTGTTATAAGAAGTAACGGTTGACACAAAATGTGCGATTGTTAAAAATGCATGTACTTACAATTATCTTTAACATACGCTCGCCACTGCTTCAAGCAAGTTCTTTTGACTTGTATAATCGATCATAACTTTAAAAGTTGTTAGAAATTAATTGAGCAAAATATTTCAATCAATGAGATCACTTCGTGCCATTCAATACTAGTTGATCTCTGTTATAAGAAGTAACGGTTGACACAAAATGTGCGATTGTTAAAAATGCATGTACTTACAATTATCTTAACATACGCTCGCACTGCTTCAAGCAAGTTCTTTTGACTTGTATAATCAATCATAACTTTAAAAGTTGTTAGAAATAAATTGAGCAAAATATTTCAATCAATGAGATCACTCTTCGTGCCATTCAATACTAGTTGATCTCTGTTATAAGAAGTAACTGTTGACACAAAATGTGCGATTGTTAAAATGCATGTACTTAAAATTATCTTAACATACGCTCGCACTCCTTAAGCAAGTTCTTTTGACTTCTATAATCGATCATAACTTTAAAAGTTGTTAGAAATAATTTGAGCAAAATATTTCAATCAATGAGATCACTTCGTGCCATTCAATACTAGTTGATCTCTGTTATAAGAAGTAACTGTTGACACAATATGTGCGATTGTTAAAAATGCATGTACTTACAATTATCTTAACATACGCTCGCACTGCTTCAAGCAAGTTCTTTTGACTTCTATCATCGATCATAACTTTAAAAGTTGTTAGAAATAAATTGAGCAAAATATTTCAATCAATGAGATCACTTCGTGCCATTCAATACTAGTTGATCTCTGTTATAAGAAGTAACTGTTGACACAAAATGTGCGATTGTTAAAAATGCATGTACTTACAATTATCTTAAAATAAGTCGCTCGCACTGTTTTAAGCAAGCTCTTTTGACTTGTATAATCGATCATAACTTTTAAAGTTGTTAGAAATAAATTGAGCAAAATATTTCAATCAATGAGATCACTTCGTGCCATTCAATACAAGTTTATCTCTGTTATAAGAAGTAACTGTTGACACAAAATGTGCGATTGTTAAAAATGCATGTACTTACAATTATCTTAACATACGCTCGCACTGCTTCAAGCAAGTTCTTTTGACTTCTATTATCGATCATAACTTTAAAAGTTGTTAGAAATAAATTGAGCAAAATATTTCAATCAATGAGATCACTTCGTGGCATTCAATACAAGTTGATCTCTGTTATAAGAAGTAAGGATTGACACAAAATGTGCGATTGTTAAAAATGCATGTACTTACAATTATCTTAACATACGCTCGCACTGCTTCAAGCAAGTTCTCTTTTGATATAACTTCGTGCCATTCAATTCTAGTTGATTTCTGTAATAAGAATTAGTAACTGTTGACACAAAATGTGCGATTGTAAGAAATGCGTGTACTTAAAAATTTCTTAACATACGCTGGCACTGCTTAAAGCAAGTTCTTTTGACTTCTATAATCGATCATAACTTTAAAAGTTGTTAGAAATAAATTGAGCAAAATATTTCATTCAATGAGATCACTTCGTGCCATTCAATACTAGTTGATCTCTGTTATAAGAAGTAACTGTTGACACAAAATGTGCGATTGTTAAAATGCATGTACTTAAAATTATCTTAACATACGCTCGCACTCCTTAAGCAAGTTCTTTTGACTTCTATAATCGATCATAACTTTAAAAGTTGTTAGAAATAATTTGAGCAAAATATTTCAATCAATGAGATCACTTCGTGCCATTCAATACTAGTTGATCTCTGTTATAAGAAGTAACTGTTGACACAATATGTGCGATTGTTAAAAATGCATGTACTTACAATTATCTTAACATACGCTCGCACTGCTTCAAGCAAGTTCTTTTGACTTCTATAATCGATCATAACTTTAAAAGTTGTTAGAAATAAATTGAGCAAAATATTTCAATCAATGAGATCACTTTGTGCCATTCAATACTAGTTGATCTCTGTTATAAGAAGTAACTGTTGACAAAAAATGTGCGATTGTTAAAAATGCATGTACTTACAATTATCTTAACATACGCTCGCACTGCTTCAAGCAAGTTCTTTTGACTTGTATAATCGATCATAACTTTAAAAGTTGTTAGAAATTAATTGAGCAAAATATTTCAATCAATGAGATCACTTCGTGCCATTCAATACTAGTTGATCTCTGTTATAAGAAGTAACGGTTGACACAAAATGTGCGATTGTTAAAAATGCATGTACTTACAATTATCTTAACATACGCTCGCACTGCTTTCAAGCAAGTTCTTTTGACTTCTATAATCGATCATAACTTTAAAAGCTGTTAGAAATAAATTGAGCAAAATATTTCAATCAATGAGATCACTTCGTGCCATTCAATACTAGTTGATCTCTGTTATAAGAAGTAACTGTTGACACAAAATGTGCGATTGTTAAAAATCATGTACTTACAATTATCTTAACATACGCTCGCACTGCTTCAAGCAAGTTCTTTTGACTTGTATAATCAATCATAACTTTAAAAGTTGTTAGAAATAAATTGAGCAAAATATTTCAATCAATGAGATCACTTCGTGCCATTCAATACTAGTTGATCTCTATTATAAGAAGTAACTGTTGACACAAAATGTGCGATTGTTAAAAATGCATGTACTTACAATTATCTTAACATACGCTCGCACTGATTCAAGCAAGTTCTTTTGACTTCTATAATCGATCATAACTTTAAAAGTTGTTAGAAATAAATTGAGCAAAATATTTCAATCAATGAGATCACCTCGTGCCATTCAATACTAGTTGATCTCTGTTATAAGAAGTAACTGTTGACTCAAAATGTGCGATTGTTAAAAATGCATGTACTTACAATTATCTTAACATACGCTCGCACTGCTTCAAGCAAGTTCTTTTGACTTGTATAATCGATCATAACTTTAAAAGTTGTTAGAAATAAATTGAGCAAAATATTTCAATCAATGAGAGAGATCATTTCGTGCCATTCAATACTAATTGATCTCTGTTATAAGAAGTAACTGTTGACACAAAATGTGTGATTGTTAAAAATGCATGTTCTTACAATTATCTTAACATACGCTCGCACTGCTTCAAGCAAGTTCTTTTGACTTGTATAATCGATCATAACTTTAAAAGTTGTTAGAAATAAATTGAGCAAAATATTTCAATCAATGAGATCACTTCGTACCATTCAATACTTGTTGATCTCTGTAATAAGAAGTAACTGTTGACACAAAATGTGCGATTGTTAAAAATGCATGTATTTACAATTATCTTAACATACGCTCGCACTGCTTCAAGCAAGTTCTTTTGACTTCTATAATCGATCATAACTTTAAAAGTTGTTAGAAAATAAATTGAGCAAAATATTTCAATCAATGAGATCACTTCGTGCCATTCAATACTAGTTGATCTCTGTTATAAGAAGTAACTGTTGACTCAAAATGTGCGATTGTTAAAAATGCATGTACTTACAATTATCTTAACATACGCTCGCACTGCTTCAAGCAAGTTCTTTTGACTTCTATAATCGATCATAACTTTAAAAGTTGTTAGAAATAAATTGAGCAAAATATTTCAATCAATGAGATCACTTTGTGCCATTCAATACTAGTTGATCTCTGTTATAAGAAGTAACTGTTGACAAAAAATGTGCGATTGTTAAAAATGCATGTACTTACAATTATCTTAACATACGCTCGCACTGCTTCAAGCAAGTTCTTTTGACTTGTATAATCGATCATAACTTTAAAAGTTGTTAGAAATTAATTGAGCAAAATATTTCAATCAATGAGATCACTTCGTGCCATTCAATACTAGTTGATCTCTGTTATAAGAAGTAACGGTTGACACAAAATGTGCGATTGTTAAAAATGCATGTACTTACAATTATCTTAACATACGCTCGCACTGCTTCAGCAAGTTCTTTTGACTTCTATAATCGATCATAACTTAAAAAGTTGTTAGAAATAAATTGAGCAAAATATTTCAATCAATGAGATCACTTCGTGCCATTCAATACTAGTTGATCTCTGTTATAAGAAATAATTGTTGACACAAAATGTGCGATTGTTAAAAATGCATGTACTAACAATTATCTTAACATACGCTCGCACTGCTTCAAGCAAGTTCTTTTGACTTCTATAATCGATCATAACTTTAAAAGTTGTTAGAAATAAATTGAGCAAAATATTTCAATCAATGAGATCACTTCGTGCCATTCAATACTAGTTGATCTCTGTTATAAGAAATAATTGTTGACACAAAATGTGCGATTGTTAAAAATGCATGTACTAACAATTATCTTAACATACGCTCGCACTGCTTCAAGCAAGTTCTTTTGACTTCTATAATCGATCATAACTTTAAAAGTTGTTAGAAAATAAATTGAGCAAAATATTTCAATCAATGAGATCACTTCGTGCCATTCAATACTAGTTGATCTCTGTTATAAGAAGTAACTGTTGACACAATATGTGCGATTGTTAAAAATGCATGTACTTACAATTATCTTAACATACGCTCGCACTGCTTCAAGCAAGTTCTTTTGACTTGTATAATCGATCATAA
Source organism: Oxytricha trifallax (assembly GCA_000711775.1). NCBI lineage: Eukaryota > Ciliophora > Spirotrichea > Sporadotrichida > Oxytrichidae > Oxytricha > Oxytricha trifallax. Next base: position 17,664 of record ARYC01018938.1, read on the forward strand.
CTTTAAAAGTTGTTAGAAATTAATTGAGCAAAATATTTCAATCAATGAGATCACTTCGTGCCATTCAATACTAGTTGATCTCTGTTATAAGAAGTAACGGTTGACACAAAATGTGCGATTGTTAAAAATGCATGTACTTACAATTATCTTAACATACGCTCGCACTGCTCAAGCAAGTTCTTTTGACTTCTATAATCGATCATAACTTTAAAAGTTGTTAGAAAGAAATTGAGCAAAATATTTCAATCAATGAGATCACTTCGTGCCATTCAATACTAGTTGATCTCTGTTATAAGAAGTAACTGTTGACACAAAATGTGCGATTGTTAAAAATTCATGTACTTACAATTATCTTAACATACGCTCGCACTGCTTCAAGCAAGTTCTTTTGACTTCTATAATCGATCAT
>ARYC01018939.1:0-61680 GCA_000711775.1 Oxytricha trifallax
AGTAAGAGAAGAAACTTAGGTGGAAGGAAGCAAGAAGTAGAAGAAAAGAAAGAGAAGCCAGCTCCCTCTAAAGAATTTTAAATGTGACTATTATATTCATTTACTAACTACAAAACTTATTTATATACATTCACTCTCCCTTCTTTAGCACACTTTTAAGTCAACATATTATCTACTCTCTTCGCTGAGCTTTTAATAAAGTCTACTGTATCGATAGGTAGGTCATGCATCAAGTGATATAGCAGCAGTTTCTTGTAATGAACTTTTAATATTCCCCAGTAGAACTCAATTCCATTAAACTATGGACTGTAAGGTACGTTGAACACTGGCGTTATTCTAAGTTGTTCATAACTCTTCCTTGTATCTTTTGTCTTATTAACTGAAAGATTATCAACAAACAGTATAATCTCTTATTCAGGGTCCTTCTCTCTCAGCTGCTCTAAGAACTTAATATACTGCTCTGTCTTAATAGAGCGAGGATGAATAACATAAGTTTCTAAACCAGCATCCTCGCTAATACCTCCAAGAATTGCCATTGTTTATACCTTGACTTTCTAGTCATATACTTCTATGCTACTATGCCTCTTATACCAAGACTTCTAGATGAAAGTGTTGAAGAAAAAAACAGCCTCGTCAGCATGAATAAACTTAATATTATTCTATTAGGCTCTCTGCATTTAATTATAAATATAATTTAAGTTGTTGTTGTAAAAATGGCAGAGTGAAATCAATTACTCTCTTGATACGATTTACACCTTTGTAAGAGATACCGTTTCATTTATAAATGTTTGCAACAGACTATGCAGAGATCTTCAACTCAGGGAACTGGCGATGAAACATAATAGCTCGTTAGTCGAGAGAGAAGTGAGCCCAATACTGCAAAGTTTTTTCATTAATAAGATAGTCAATATGCTTTTATTGAAACTTAGACTTCCTCTTAGGCTAAGAATTCAGCTATTATTGCTTTAATTACACAGCTTTCAAGCAGTGAGAACGAACAGTTGAGGGACTACGCTTTAAGAACAGAGCAATAGACTTATAGTTCAGTACTGGTTTGAGTTATTCACTATACATATCACATCCATAGCGCAGTTTAAACAGTAAATCTATATACTCTTCATCATAAATAGACCCCAAAAGCTAGTAATTTTTGTCTCGCATTTAATTAATAACCCCAACCCCTAACAAATTCCCTACAAATCAAAGCACTTATAAACCTCATTAAGGGGTTTTGGGGTTTTGAATCCACTTTTATTAATGACATTTTTTTTTTACAAATTAAGCATCTAAGATAAGTTTATTGCATAAAATTAATAGTTTTACACTTCTTTATTTCTAAATATTAATCATCAATATTTAATGATCATAGTAGAGTTTTAATTAAATACTATAAGGTATTAGATTTAAAATATTAAAAATATAAAATTTCAATAAAGTTAACTTTAGATTTCAAAAATAAATAAACACTAAGTTTAAATATTACTATACATTGAGTTATTTTAAAATCATAAAAAAATAAAAATATTATAGAAAATGTATTTTTAAATATGATAAAATTTAAATTAACAATTAAATAATTTATAATTACTGGAAAGTTAACTTTTTTTGTTTTTGCCGTTACAAACAACAAAACATACCATTAAATTTTTAATTTAATTTAACTCGATCAGGTATGCGATAAAATAGTACCGCAAATAGTATAGTCCAGCTAATTTTAAATTCTCTATCGAATGAGCTCAGGAACTTTTAAGCCGGCCAACTTTAACTGCGACTAATTTGAAATAAAATAGTTTTAATTTAAATATTAAAATTCTCAATGTTGAATGTATTCCTACAAAAATACAAATAATATACAATTATTCATCTTTAATTAAAATGCTTGCTCCTACATTTTTCGCTTGATAAGTATTCATTATATTATAATTATTTAATGCTAAGATCCTCTGTAAAATTCTATTCCACGAAAGCTATGATGTATGATTTCCTTTATATCTATTTTTAAATATTTATTCCTGTATTGTTTCGATCTGCATTCCTTGGCATCTTGAAATAAATTTGAAGTTTAATTTAATAATTTAAATTTTCTTTTCTATATTCCTTATTCTTCTCTTGATGGGTTAAGTCTCTGCAGATAATTAGTTCCATTTAACAAAACCCTTCGTTTTCTCTATTCATTTATAGTAGGGAAGCTGGTGATCATTGTAATTGTCAATATAGCATCGATATGACCCATTTATTTGTTTTACTATGTACAAAATGATATAATAATGTAATTATTATAAGGATTAAATCTATGACATAAAAATTATTCTAATATTTTTAGATATATATATATATATATAAATATATAGAGCAAGAATAATTAATATATCGATTTTCTAACTATATTATGATTAAAATAGAATAATAAGTATTTCATAATTTTTTAGGGTTTTTTTTGAATTTTTAGCAATTTTTAATGATTTAAAATGAAAATATTTCTTACTTTAAAAATTATTCTTGAGTTAGCCACTTATTCATATAAATTGGAAGACATTTTATATATAATGCAGTAATTAAATTTAAATAAAATCCTATTTTCAAATTGAAAAAAACTTAACTGTCTTTTTATTTTATATCACTGCTCAATTCAATAAAATTCAATTATGTATGATAATATTTATTTCAATATCCATTTATTTAGCATTGATTTGACATGAAATTAAATGTAATAAGTAAATTAATAAACTTCTTAATATTGTTTATTTAGCTTAACTTTCACTGATTTTGCGACTATTTTATGTCTTCTTCTTTAGCATTGGCTATCTAAATGCTTTGCTTTTTCTTATTCTTTTTTGATTTTTTTCCTTTTGGTTGTTGATTATTAACTTACGGCATAGCAGACAAATTGCTCATTTACTAATTAAGTAAGGTATTAGTTATTCCCTAATGCATTTGTTGTTGCTGCATTTGATGTTAAACGAGTTGATTGTTAACATAGATAGGTTGGTGTGATTGGTTGGCATGAATTTATTGTTGAATGTTGCCGAAACCAGTTAAGGTGGGTCTTATGAATTGAGGGGGCATGTTTGGTCGATACATTGGCATTTAGCTTGGCATCATCATTCCTAGAGCAACACCTTAATTCATACCTAAAGGAACACCTTAATTCATACCTAGAGGAATACCTTAATTCATTCCCAAAGGAATACCTTAGTTTATTGGAAACTGATTTATCAGAGGCTATTTATTTAAATTAAAAGTTATAAAATAAATTAATGCAGGAAAATTTAGAGGGTATTTGACTTGCTATATAGAATAGAAATATAAATACAAATTTTGTCAAACCTTTTTTTAGGAAAATGTACAAACAATATTTTTAAAACTAGTATTAGGGATAGTTCTATCTTAAGTTATTTTAATTTCCAATGTTCTAAACTGGACTTATGGAATTCGCTAAATGCTAGATTGGTTAGTTCGATTCACTTCCAAAATTATAGTTATTCGTGGAGTTTGGTGATTACTCAACCTTACTTTCATTATTCTAATTTTCTGGTGGCATGTTATCGGTAGGTATATCAACTTAAACTGAATCAATAGCAGTCATATCATTCTTGAGGTCTTTAGTTTTGAATATATAATAGATTTAAATTAGCTATAGATAAATATTTATAATTTATTTTAAAAGTCTGGTGTTACTTGCACACTCTGTGGATCATCAAAAATAACGATTTAATTTTATACTCAATCATATTTTTTTCTAATTAAATTATTTTATAAAATATCATTAGGAGGAATTGTCTTTGTAACTTTTTTTTAAACTTATGATTATTGATCCTAAACTTTTTGCTTTTTTAAAACTACAATATTTTTACATTTGATCTTAAAATTACAAATTTTGATTAATTAAATTAATCTACCCCGTAAATCTTCAATTCAAGGTGTCCTATTTTTCTTAAATGAGACACTTCCCACGCTTTTATTTGAATTTTTATAAGTTTATTTTTAATTTTTATTTTCATTAATTCTAATTTTATTCCATCAATTATCTTCCTATAAATGCACTTTTCAAGCAAAGTTAACAAACACATTTATAATATTTATCATATAATCATTTATAGTTACAATGATTTAAATAGAGTTTACATCAAATTTATCAATAAATTGATATTAAAGTAAAACAATTTGAAATATAATTAAATAAGACAAAAAATATATATACGGGGTCTTGGATAAAACAAGGGGATATAATATAAAATTATATAATAAATTTTGCTTGTGGTTTTTTAAACAATCCAACTGACAAAATAAAATTAAGGATAATTTTAAATTAAAATCTTTCATTCTAAAATTCGTCGAATTTCAATGAAGGCTTGAAACTATTATATAAAATTTGAAAATTATTCTTATAATCTAATAAATAAAAATTACTGTAAATCCTTTAAATTAATATTAATAATTAAATAAACTAAAGCTGATTTTGCAAACTTTACATGTGCTTTTCTTCTCTCTTAATTCTTTCTCTAAATTGAAATACCAATTGTAAATATAAAAATTTAACATAAAATAGTCATAATTTATTTTGAATTATAAATAAATAATGAATATAAAGTTATAATTGTATACTAAGGGGTAACCTTTTAGAAGGTCTACTTTAAACATTGTTAGTTTTTGCTTAACATCTTCAAATGCATATATTTAAATAAAAATATCAAAATAAATAATTGTTTATAGTTTGAATTATCGATAAATAAATTTAAATTAATTAAGAAATTAGGAAGATAATTTTCATTAATTAAATAAGGAAATTGTTATATATTAATTCTAAGTCAGGAAGAATAGAATCTTTAATATAATTAAATTTAAAAATACCTTTACATTATAATATAGAAAATAAATAAATATAAAGCATCAATTTCCTATTTAACAAGTTTATTCCCATTGAGGTAGATTAATCGTTTTGATTTCAAGTGATAATCATATGATGCACAATAACTTAAATTTATAATTATTATAAAAAAATTTTTGGGGGGGTAAGTTTCCTGCACTTTTTTTATATGTAAAATTTCATAAGTTTAACAATAAATTTTTCTTACAATCCTTAAATTTTAAGATATTTTTTATATCATATACGAACTGCATGAAAATATAGTGTTATACATTATATACCATTAAAAGAAATAATTAGAATTTTAACAACAATTGGATAAAATATTTGGAATTTCATTAGTACAGAGAACAATATTATGGTTAAGATACAGAAGTCTACTAATATCAGATGAAATCTATAAAGTGGATAAATTGTATCCTTGCTTGGATGGTGATTAGATTCCATGTTAATAAAGATATTGATTAATTGAAGAATAGATTAAGTAATAATATATAAAAAAATTAGTAAAAAATTTTGTTGATAAATGTGATAAAAATCGAATTCTAAAAATGAAAAAAAATTTAGTGCAGGAAACTAACCTAAAAATTTTTTTTTATTATAAACCGGTGCAGGAAACTTTCCCCCCCAAATTTTAATTTATAAATAAAATGCTAGGCGTTCTTGAAATTCTTCTAAAGCAGTTGGTGCCACACAAGCCCAACATAATCCATCAAAAATCTAGAAGTTAAATTCATCTGATATCTTAAGAAATAATTAGAAAAAGAATTATTGTTGAATTATAAAAAAATTTAAGGGGGAATGTATCCATAATTTAAGTATTTTGGCTAATTTATAGAAAATTACTATAAAATTGCATATTGGTCTGCAACTTTTTCTCATTTATAGATTGAAATAATTGAAATGAATAATTGAATAGTTTAAATTTTCTTCTTGTAATAAAATAACTTAAACATTCACTGTGAAAACATTACTACCCATTTTTAAATTTTTAATATTTTGGAATTCTTATCTTAAATATGAAAAAACTTGGCTCATAAAACAACTATAAAGCTATCCTAATTTTAATTAAATTCAATTTTACTAAATATATTATTTTCCTACATTAATTTAATTTGATTTAATATGGCTTTTGAGCATTATTTACACTTATTTGCGCATGCTTTTTTCAACTTTTTTGTACATTCAATGCAATTTGGAGTGAATTAATAAAAAAGATTATTCTTTTCAAATATAATATAAACATTTAAACTTTACCTTTGTTAAAATTTTTAGTTAATTAGTTAAATTCCATTTATAAATCTTCAAATTGCTTGCTGACATTTTTGAATTGGTCTTAGGGAAATTGAAAAATAGTTTTACAAGTCAAGCATTCTTGCATTTCAATCATTTCTTTGCATTTATCGCAAAAGTAACGTTCATGGCTTTTAAGTTTACTTTCAGTTTTCAAAATAACTCTAACTTTATTTAAAATGCCATAATCCTTTAATTAGATGAAGGGTAGGGAGTTATTTATCGCTATTAGAATAATGGTAGTTTATGTGAATATTAGTTGATTTTATTAAAATAAATTTAATGCTGTCTTTGCAGTAAGTCTTAATTTCACTATCTCACTTTATATAACAAAAAAGGCTTATACAACACAATAAATTGAGGTATAGTCTACTTATTTTAGATTAAAAATACTTTGAGGTTTCAGTATATTAATTAAAGTCACTATTTTAAATCTTAAGACTCTATGGGAAATCGAAAAAAGCCATCTTTTTGGCAGCTTTAGCATTACATTTTCAGGTTTCATATCTCCATAAACATATCAAATTTCATGCAACTATAAAATTTATATCATATGTAATATTGTAGGAATAAATTCGATTTGGGAAAATGAATTAAAATTAAAATTAATTAATTATTAATTACCTTCAGTTATATTTTTGGAAAATGTCTGCAAAACCATGACAATATTATACTCTCTGGATAGCGCATTAAAAATAAGACGGTGGTTGTTATTGCTATAATGAATTTATCTCATTGTTCAAGCGAGAAAAACCCATTATAGTATTTTTGTGAGTTAGCTCAAAATCAAAATATCTCGCTTCCTGGGATGATTCAAGAATATTGCTAATAATAAAGTCCAGCTAAAATAGCGGGATCTACTGTAAAATCCATTTATTTTTGAATTTTAAGTCACTTTGGTTTTGATAACTGCCATGATTTTAATAAATAATTAATTTAATTTAAATTCATTTTCCCAAATCGAATGTATTCCTACAATAGTATTCCATTAAAATAATTTGGGTATCTGTAATAATAAAGATTAAATTCATAGCCCTTTTTCATCTCCTAGCAATAAAATAAATCTTAAAGTAGTAATATCTAACATCATCAAGTTCTTGTACCCTATTTTTAATTCATCTCTAATAACTCCATATTCTTTATTAAATTAAAATTACTGCGCCTCATTTTATTAGAAACGCTGATAAATACACCTTGTACTTATATGAACCAACTAAAATGACATTTGTTTTCTTTTATACGTTAATATTCAATTAGTTTCTAATAAATTTTCAAGGTCCATTGATATATAATCGCTTATGTCTTTTATAGACTTTAGCCTAATATATTTAAGTAACAAAATAAAAACATTTTTTTAAGAAGACAACATTTTTTAGGTTCTGCATCGTGATTTAATTCTCACTAAAATGATGATTTTTCATGTAAATCTTAACCCAAACAAAGTGGCATAGACTTAATATAATTTAAAAATAAAAGTGGTTTCTATCTATAAGATACCTTTCAATTAGCACTATGTTAATAAAAAAGACTCTTAACATAAAAATCATAAATTGAAATGTTTTGCTGCTCTTTAAACTACTCTATATCTTCAAGTAGTATTTAAATTCCATTTTTGTTTCACTACTAATAATAAATTATAGTAAAATAACTTCAGTTTCAAAGCATGCCCTCTGAGTCTGCCTAATTTAAATATTAATTTTTAATATTTTTTTAAAAAAATTATCCTAAATTCTGCTAAAATAAACTTTGCCAACAGAGACTGTTTTTCAATTCAAGCTTGACGCCACAATAAAGTTAAATTTTAATTTCGATAATTAATCTATAATAATTTATCAGTTAATATTAAATTTGTATAAATGTTCTTTATCAACAGTACTGGTTGGTAGTTTTAAGATAAAAAAACTACAACGCCTAACAGTTGTGGTACGACCAACTATGGCTGCATGCCGAAGCTTAAGCAGTAAATCTAAATATTTCTAATAATAAATAGACCCTCAATATCGCTAATTTATATTTCTCATTTTTTTTAAGGTGGCCTAATTTCTCTACTAACCCCAATATTACCCCAATATTACCCCAACTATACCCTACAAATAAAATCACTAAAACATCTAATTAAGGGGTTTTAGGGTTTGATTTAATTTAATAACTGTTTATTAAAAAACTATTAAAACAAATAGTATTATTTAAATAAATAATATTAAATCAAAAACTTATCCACAGAATCCTAAACATCTTATTTTTTATTTTTATAAAAATTAATATTTACTTTATCCTGATAAATGTATTTCATTTAAATTTATCTTTCTTCGATAGTCTCATTTTTTTTTTCTAACTTTCTCTATATTTTCCTCAATTTTCTCTCTTAATTTATTTTTTCTTTTTCTTCTTCTTTTACCTTTTAATCCTGAAAAAACTTTATCAAATATAAAAATCTTTATATAAAAATAGTATATTTATTAAATTTAATTGATTTATAACTTAGTGCATCTATTGCAGCTATAAAAAAATATTAACTTTTAAATATAAGCAATAAAAAAAGTTAATTTACTAAAATACTAATTTTTTTAAAGATTATATATTTTAATTATAATATTAAAATTAAAGAATTAATACCTTAATAAAAGTTATGCTTAATTATTAATAATTGCAGAGAATAAGAAAATAATATATATAAATCGATTTATCTTCATTTAGCAGTATTTGTTCTTCACACTCCTTAAAACCTGGTAGTATTTGTATGTTGCAATACATTAATTAGTAATAATTATTTAAAATAATTAATTTAAACATTCCGAATATTTTTTATCTAGATTTAATTTTAAAATTATATATAGATTTTAATAATTCAAAATTAATTAATTATCATTTTGAATAAATATAATCACTTTATAGAAAACTTTTTTTAATTAATGTTAATTGAAGATTAATTTAGAAATATTTTATAAACACTAAATAATTATATTATATAATTTTGATATCAAAATTTAAATGAGATTTATAAATAATGATACCTAAATTTGCTTTATTATTTTGAACGATTCATAAAAATTAATGAAGCTAATAAAACTATATCTATATAGTATAAGAATTTATTTAAATTATGCAAATTTTATCATTTTTTTTAAATTTAATTTAATACCATTAAATTACATGAGTAGATAAGCTATGTTTTATAAATTCATCGTGAATCTTTAAAAAGAGAAGATAATTCATAATTTAATCTTAAATTATTGACTAATTTTATATATTTTTTAGGTTTAACAATTCACTCCATATATTTTTAAAGTATTTATAAACTTAAAAATCTATTTTTTTTATAGAGAAATTTCAAAAATATTATTTTTTATATAATTATAATAAAATTTCCCAGCTAACTAGTATTTTTTTATGCATTTTAAAATTCAAAATATTAAAAATTGAACTTCCTTTTTATTATGATAGATTAAATAAATCATGTATTAAACTAAAAGTCCCTATGATTTTAAATAATAATAATAAAAAGTAGTTATTCATTAAATATAAATAGATTCATAAGAAAGTTATTTAAACATTGTGAGAAAAAAATCATGTATTTTAAAGGTATGATACTATTAAAATGTCCTCAATTCAAATATATTTAACAGCTAATGATATATTATTTATATTTTATTTCCACTTCTAGGAATATTCAATGTATTTCAATATAAATCATTAAAAAAAGCTATTTAAGAAGTTTATATGTAAAAATAATACATATATAAAATTGATTATGCTACTTTTATTAAAAAATATTTTTTAATTATTTAAGAAACAAGAATATCATTAATAATACGAAAATTTTTTTAAAAAAAATAACAAAAAACATTAATTAAAAAAAATGATGCAGATATAATTAATTAAAAAAATTTATTTGTCAAATTTTTCACTTACATTTACAAAATTAAATTAATCAATTTTAAATAAACTTTGTGCACATTCATTTTAATTTCATAGTAATTTTACTATTGCATTTTTATATATATTATTTTTGCAATCTAAAAGGCAGTTTGAACATTTAATAATCCAAAATATTCGTTTACATTATTGTGTAATTTATTTAAATAATGAAAAAATAATATTTTCAATCTAATAATAAAATTGAAACAAATTAAAGCTTAATTAATATTCAATGATTATCTTTTTAGGCTTATTTCTATTCCGATTCTAATTTTAAATTTTACTCGATTTAAGTATTGTATATATTGATAAAATAGATAATATTAGGAAATTTGAGAAATAGAGATTAATTGGTTTAATAAAGGAAATTTTAACTGCCAGTAAATAGAATAGCGTCTAATTGTAATTAGAGTTAATTAACTTTTAGTATTAAACTGATTGTACATTATACATTGTACAGTTTTATGTTTGTAGTTTTTTATAAATATTAAGGCGTACTTTAAAATTGTACATTGTACATTGTACAGTTCTAGTGATTTAAGTTTTTTTTGAAAGTCAATTGTACAGTTTCAGATACTTAGCTTATTAGAGTAATCATTAATTAAAAAAATTGATAGAATTAATTATCCAAACGAGTGGAGACTGATGGCTTAAAAAGACAACTCGTAAACCCCAGCTTGTTATTATGGACGAGATCAAGAGAGATTTATTCTATGACAGTAAAAAGATAGATGATCTCAAGCGATTCTTTGAAGGAGAGAGGTATCCCGTCAATCTGAAATACAAATAGCCGGTAGTGAGATTCCAAAAGTGCCAAGTGATTGCCATTTCTAACACGCTGCAGTTCAACTAAATGAGTGATCTGGACAGAAAGTCATTTGAGACAGGGATGTTAAAAGCTGAATTCACCCCGGAGATGCTGAGAGCAGACGAAAAGTTCCCTTTTAGTGAGGTCGAGCTGGCAATTTACTTTCGGGAGCATTTGATAGAGAATGGGAACTCACAGATGCTGGTGGACGAAGAAACAGAACTAGGCAACACATATGTAGAAAGGAACGATCTTGAGATTAATAGGGAAGAGAAAATGGCATAAGAAGAAGAACAAAAGAGCGAGTGATATCCGCATTTATTATTGCAACTAAATATTAATGATTACTCTAATAAGCTAAGTATCTGAAACTGTACAATTGACTTTCAAAAAAAACTTAAATCACTAGAACTGTACAATGTACAATGTACAATTTTAAAGTACGCCTTAATATTTATAAAAAACTACAAACATAAAACTGTACAATGTATAATGTACAATCAGTTTAATACTAAAAGTTAATTAACTCTAATTACAATTAGACGCTATTCTATTTACTGGCAGTTAAAATTTCCTTTATTAAACCAATTAATCTCTATTTCTCAAATTTCCTAATATTATCTATTTTATCAATATTATATAGTTATTAATTATAATCTTATTTTATTAAATTATAATTTAATATATAATTTTATAAATAATTTAGATTTTTTGCGGGCTTTATTAGGAATCGTCCTATCTTTGAGCATTTGGAGTGTCTATTTTTTGCTCCTCATCGTTAAATTATACATTAGCCGCCTTTATCTCTGTTGTATCATTTTGAGGTTAGAAATTCTCTTCATGAGTAGGTTTAGTTTCGCATTTTGATGTGGAATTATAAACAAAGAAAATAATCAGATTAAATAAAAGCCATAAAATACCCTATTTCTATTTTTCTTCCTCGTAAAATTAAGCGACTTAAAGAGGTTGTTGCTGTTGCTAAATTTGTTGCTCTGACTAATCAATGTTCAATAGAACCGCTTGTTCTTATGTTTTATTTGAAAAAATAACATCAAAATATAAAATAAGTACAATATCTAGTTTAAAAATTTAACTATTTTAAAATAAAAAACAAAATCCAATCAAAAAAAACATAAAATAGAATAAATTTAACGTATTTTATGCCTATAACGGTATATCTTAAGATACCATATCATTAGCAAAGATTGCGACTTCGACATCTTCATCGTCGAACAAGAAATTGCTGTCTTGGTGCCGTTTATTTTATCTTTTAGCTTTTGCTTGAGAATGTTACTATGATGCAAATTTTTGTTGTAAATCTTCCATAATTAATGGCTAAATCCCTATTTAGTATATTTATTAATTAATCCTATTAATAATTATATATTTGAGATTGAAATTAGTTTAATAATGTTTATAAACCATTAGATTTTAATAGTATAAGAGATTAACCTATTAAAAATAAAGAGTGACACAGCTAACCAAATAAATTTTAAAATTGCGCAATTTTCATATAAATTGATTATTAACTTTAATTATTAATTAAAACTATGGACCAAATTGCTAAAATAACAGTATTTTTTATAATCATTTGCTCAATATATTTTAAAAATAATTAATTGTTTTGATAAAATTAAATTATCAATTTAGAAATATTGATATTTAACTAAAATATTGTTTAATTAGTATTTATTATTAATCAATTAAAACTAAAACACTATTTATTTTATTGTTTAATAATTAAATATTAACTTTACAGGAAATTTTATAATTTATAAATATTTTATAAACGTTATACATTAAAAATTAATATTTTTTAGTTTGACCATTATTTAAAATTTGCTTTATAAAATTATATTTATATCAAAATAATCGAGTAATAAGCTGCTTTATAAATTTTTAAATTACAATATATTTTACAGATAAAAAGGGAAATTACTTTTATTTCCAAAAATAATTTAAAAGAATAATTAGAATTATTAAATTAAAATTCTTTATTATTATAAATATGTATATATTTTTCATATATCAAGATTTAAGATAAAAATATAAAGCATTCGCAATCCTTTAATTAAAACCGCAAACCCCCTTAATGAGGTTTATAAGTGCTTTAATTTGTAGGGAATTTTGTAGGGGTTAGGCTATTAATTGAATGCGGGACAAATATAGCAAGCTTTTTGGTTCTATTTATGATGAAGTGTAAATAAATTTAGTGTTTAAACTGCGATATGGATGTGTTATATACAGTGAATAAGTCAAATCATTACTAAAATATATGTCAATTTCACTGCACTTAAAGTTTAATTTATCAACTGTTCGCTCTCACTGCATGATAGCAGTATAACTAAAGCAATGTTAGCTGAATCCTAAGCATATGAGGAAGTCAAATTCTCAAGAGAAGCATATTTACTATCTTATTAATGAAAAAACTTTGAAATATTGGGCTCACTTCTCTCGACCAACGAGCTACTATGTTTCGTCGTCAGTTCCCTGAGTTGAAGATTTCTGCTTAGTCTATAGCAAACATCTATAAATGAAATGATATCTCTTAAAAGGGTGGGAATAGTATCAAAAGAGTGATTGATTTCAATCTGCCTTTACAAAAATAACCTAAATTATATTAATAATTAAATAAAGAGAGCACAATATTATAATATTAAATTTATTCATGCTGACGAGGCTGTTTTTATCTTCAGCATTTTCATTTAGAAATCATGGTATAAGACATAGTATTATAGAGGTATATTACTAGAAAGTCAAGGTATAAACTATAGCAATTCTTGAAGGTATTAGCGAGGATACTGGTTTGGAAACTTATCTTATTTATCCTCGCTCAATAAGGACAAAGCAGTTTATTAAGTTTTTAGAGCAGCTGAGAGAAGTACCCTGACCAAGAGATTATACTGTTTGTTGATAATCTTTCTGCTCATAATACTAAAAAAACAAGGAAGAGCTATGAATAACTTAGAATAACGCCAGTGTTTAACTTACCTTACAGTCCATAGTTTAATTGAATGTGTTCTAATGGGTTATATTAAAAGGTCATTACAATAAACTCCTGCTATACCACTTGATGCACGACCTACCTATCGATACAGTTGACTTTATTAAAAGCTCAACGAAGAGAGGAGTTGATTAGTTGGCTTAAAGTGTGCTAAAAAAGGAGAGTGAATGAATGCAAATAAGTTTTATAGTTAAGTTAATGAATAAATAAATCACATTTAAAATTCTTTGCAGAAGTGGCTTTTCTTTCTTTTCTTCCTCTTAAGGCTTGCTTGGGCCTAGGTTTCTTCTCTTGCTGCCAGCTCCAGCATCTATGTTCATTGACTCTGGAGGTAAATATTTGAATAAAGTTCTTACTAATCAAAGACTTTCGCAAACCTCTCTGTGAAGCTTGCTCTATTTCATAATTAATAATAGGAAAATGATTAATTAAATTGATAATAAATTATATAAAATCAAGTCTTAAGATATTGTTGGTGAAGATGGTGATCAATCACTAAAATTTGTAAGTTACAAAAAACATATCTAAAATTTTTTTATTTCAGCAATACTTAACAGCAGGAGTAGATATGTCAATTAACCGAAATTTCAAGTGACGCTAGAAAAAGATGGCAACAACAAAGTAGGTGTGGCCAGATGGAGCAAAGTACTAAGGTCAATATTAAAATGATAAAGCTGTTTATGATTCCATTTTCTTTAATTATCTATACTAATACTTTTAATTAAAATTCATTTTCGTTTTAAATTATTTATTTCCACTTATTTTTCATAATTCCTTCATGAAAAAATGCCAGAACTAGATTTTCTAAAGAGTTAAGCTACAAATCTTACTTGAAATAGAAAGGTGCTTCTGCAGCTCTAACAGCCAGCCCAATCCCTAGTTTGTCCTTATCTTTTGAAGAGATGATGTGCCTTTCCTATGGGATTCTTGAATATTTTCTTTCAAGTAATCACCTTTAATTGTTGCAATTATGCCAAAGAAATTGTTTCTTTAAGGTAGTTTATTTGACAACTAATTTTTAGAAGGAGATACTGCTAAACATCTGGGTCATTCATAGTATCATCAATAAGTTAGTCACTGAGATTTCTGGATAGTTTGGGATCTCTGCAAACTTTACATCTTAAGTTTTCAATGCTTTCTTCTCTTCGCAGAGTATTGCTCTTAGAAATGAAATTTTTTTACCTTCCATCGTTGGCAAGAACAAACCAACTACATAATAAAGATTAGTTACTATCAATTCATTACCTTGCTGCACCAGTTAGCGGTGCAAATCCTCCTTGCTTCTAAATCTTTGAATCAATTATTGTGCTTGCACTCTTTTCATTGCATCATTCATTGACTTCATCTTGTTTACAGATCTAAGAAATAATATTCAAATTTAAGTATATTGATTTCAATTAGATACCTCTGTAAAACTTACAATTAAATATAGGTATCTTCTAGGAGGTCAACCTCTAAGAAGAATATGGAGAAGGTTTTGAGAACTGGTTTCAAACTTGAGATATTGATATCAATTTCTACTGTTATAGTTCCATATTTTTAAATTTAAATTGGTACGTTCTTAATTAGGAGCATTAATTATAGATAGTACTTAATTAAGAGCACCCTAATTTTAATGATAAAATCATAAAATCATAAATACCTCCTAAAACAGTCCGTACTTAATTAGGTGCACCTCCTAAATCGGTACTTGCTGTAATCAACTTTTTATTGATAGTGAAATGGTTACTTTCTCACCCATATTAAGGGCTGGTACTTCTCTTGTTGCTCTTCTTTCTTCACTAATACTCTAAAAACCTCCCTTAAAACTAATAAGGTTGCAATGCTCTCTCATGAGCTCTGAGGTATAGATGCAGTTTAATAATTTTAAATTCAAATTTAAACATGAGCTCTAAGATTTCAAGAAAAACAAAACCACTTCCATCAAACTAAATGAGACTTACCTTTGACTGCAATAAAAAGTGTGATAACTGCGAGATGAACTCTCATAAAGTACTACCAGAGCTATAACCTGATTTCTCTTTTATTATAATAGAAATTAATAATATAAAATAAATGGCAAACAAGTGTGAGGGAGACAGAGAGCTGATAAAGTTAGAAATGAAATTTCAATTTAATCAGAGGAAGTTAAAGTGTATTTTTGTGAGAAGTGTGAAAGAGAATTCACTCATAAATCTAGCTGATACAGGCATATGAAGGTTTATAAGGAAGCTATGCCTTCTGTATTCTTTAAGCATGACAATGTTGATGGAAAGTATGATTGCTTTGAGTGACATAAACAGTATGCTTATACAAGAAACTAAAATAAACATTTGATAAAAGCCCACTAGAAAGAAATAAAAATTGAAGATTAAGACACTCAACTGAAGTTGCTCGACAAAAGAAAAGCAAGGGAGCCTCTTTAAGTGGTTGATCTTTAACAAGCAAGCGAATCAGAGCAAGTGAGGATTGCACGCAACATCTTCAGAGGTCACCAAAATCTTGATAAAATATAATACTAACAAATTCCAGTACTTGGATTAGTTCATTTAGATACTTCTCTCTATAGCTACCTCATTCTAGAGGACTCCTATGACAAGAAAGTTATTAAGGATAATCAGTATGCTTACAAGGTATATCGTTTCAACTATCCACTTAGTTTTGATAAATATTAAATGGAGCTTACTAATTAGTATCAAGGACTTACTCAGGCTTAGTTTAAAGAGTGCAAATACTAAATAAAGCTAGATGCTGTTCTCCTAGCCAAAGATCATGTAGCTTTCAGACTACCACTCCTTGTAATGACACTCATAGATTTCATAACTGATCAAAGAAATCATATATAGTTTGCATTAATAGCAACCTAAGCTTTAAAAGGTATTAAAGAGCTTCATAAATTTGGCTTTGTTCACAGAAATCTCAAGCCTGAGAATATAATGTTGAACTTTTCACCAGTAACAGTAAAGTTTATTGATTTCAACAGAGAATTAAGAATGAAAGTATCAAAGCTTGGAAGTGTAATGGGAACTCCAGGCTATTATCCAGAAAGAGAAGACTGGAGAGATGGAGAATTACAGTGGAATGTGTGGGCTTTAGTAGCAATAGTAATATGCCTCGCAACGATTACTACTCTAATAGGTGCGGGAAGGATGCAATGCAAAGAATAAAGCAATTTATTGAAAAACAAAAGTGCCTCAGTCAATGAAGCAATTGGCAGACTCAATAATATTAAAAACAAACTCAAGATCAGACATATCAATAGAACAGATAGTGCTGTTCTTAAGCAAGAAATACTTCAGACCTCTAGCACATGATCCACTAGTGCATTTTGATTGATATAATTTTATACATTTACTACAATTTCACATTAAAACCTATTAATAACCCCACCTCTAACAAATCCCCTAAAAATCAAAGCACTTATAAGCCTTATTAAGGGGTTTTGGGGTTTTTAATCCAATTCTATTAATGACATATTTTTACCAATTAAGCATATAAAATAAATTTCCAACAAATTAATAGTTTTACACTGCTTTATTTCTAAATATTAATCATCAATATTTAATGATCATAGTAAAGTTTTAATTAATAATTTAAGGTATTAGTTTTTATATATTTTAAATATAATTTTATATTATTTTAAATATATAATTCCTATAAAGTTAATTATAGATTTCAAAAATTATAAATAAATGCAAAGTTTAAATATTATTATCCATTGAATTATGGTAAAATCAAAAAGAAACAGAACTATAATAGAAAATGTATTTTTAAATATGATAAAATTTAAATTAATAATTAAATATTGTAGGAATACTTTCATAATTGGAAAATATTTAATTCGAATTTAAAATTAAGAAATATCTTGGCAGTTAAAGTTGGCCAATTTAAACGATCTTGGGCTCATTCGATAGAGAATTTAAAATTAGCTGGACTTTATTATTGGTGGTACTATTTTATCGTATCCCTGGAGCGAGATAACTTTACATCAAATAAACTCCGTTAAATTTATTTAATTATGCACTCATATCAAACTCAATTTTCTCGCTCCAGGGATGCGATAAAATAGTACTACCAATGATAAAGTCTAGCTAATTTTAATATATCTATCAAATGAACCCAAGATCGTTTAAATTGGCCAACTTTAACACCAAGATTTTGATTTATATTTATATTTATTTTAATTATAATTAATTTCCCAATTTCGAATATATTCCCACAATAATTTAAATAGTTTAAAATTGTTTATCTAATTATTCAAAATTATAATCCTCTATAGAATTCGAGTCTACAAGAGCTTTGATGTCTAATATCTTTTGTATCTATTCTTAAATATTTATTCCTGTATTATTTAGATATAAATTTCAAGGTTTATGAAACAAATATGAAATTTTATAAAATAATCTAGAAGTATTCTTTTATATATTCCCTATTCTTCTCTTGATGGGTTGAGTTTCTGCAGATCATTAGTTCCATCTTACAAAATTCTTAGGTTTCTCTATTAATTTATAGTAGTGAAGCTGATGGCTATTGTAATTGTCAATATTGTATCGATAAGAGTCATTAATTTGTTTTAATGTATATAAAGTGAAATAATAATTTAATTATTATAAGGATTAAATCTATGACATCAAATTTATTCTAATATTTTAAGATATATATATTTATAGAGCAAGAATAATTAAAATAACGATTTTCTTACTATATTATGATTAAAATAGAATAATAAGTATTTCATAATTTTTTAGGGTTTTTTTTTGAATTTTTAGCAATTTTTAATGATTTTAAATGAAAATATTTCTTACTTTAAAAATTATTCTTGAGTTAGCCACTTATTCATATAAATTGGAAGACATTTTATATATAATGCAGTAATTAAATTTAAATAAAATCCTATTTTCAAATTGAAAAAAACTGTCTTTTTATTTTATATCACTGCTCAATTCAATAAAATTCAATTATGTATGATAATATTTATTTCAATATCCATTTATTTAGCATTGATTTGACATGAAATTAAATGTAATAAGTAAATTAATAAACTTCTTAATATTGTTTATTTAGCTTAGATTCACTGATTTTGCGACTATTTTATGTCTTCTTCTTTAGCATTGGCTATCTAAATGCTTTGCTTTTTCTTATTCTTTTTTGATTTTTTTCCTTTAGGTTGTTGATTGTTAACTTATGGGATAGCAGGCAAGTTGCTCATTTGCTAATTAAGTAAGGTATTAAGCGAGTATAATTAAAATGGGGAGACTGTTAAAATAAAATCAAAAAAGAGATCAAATATAATTATGATCATCTCAATATACATGAGTTAAGATCTAACAGTCACTAGTTTGAATTATGTTTGAGTAGATCCTTATTTAAATTTAATTAACTAATCAACTAACTAAAAATGGAATTTTTGCTTTTTTATCATCTTTTCTGATTTTTTTTATTTTTGTTCATCGATCAAGTAGATGCTGTAGCTGATCTTCAAGTTTTTTCATAATTTTCATAGATATCTTCAGGGTATCTTTAGGGTATCTTCAGGATATCTTCCTTAAAAAATTTAAAGTGTGGAGAGTGTGGAGAGTATGGAGAGTGTGGAGCCCAACATCAACAATAATAGTAGTAATAGCACTAATATTCTCAAAATCAAGCATTATTATGAGTCTGGGATTTTTTCAAAAACATCTTGTTTTTCTAAAATTCATAGACATAGATGTGATACCTAATGTTGAACATGATGTTGAAGATGATGTTGATGAAAACTAAGAAAAAATCAGTGATCTAAAATTTTGAAATTCTCTAGAATTTCAACCAGACTCATAATAATGCTTGATTTTGAGAATATTAGTGCTATTACTACTATTATTGTTGATATTGGCCTCCACACTCTCCATACTCTCCACACTCTCCACACTTTAAATTTTTTAAGGAAGATATCCTGAAGATACCCTAAAGATACCCTGAAGATATCTATGAAAATTATGAAAAAACTTGAAGATCAGCTACAGCATCTACTTGATCGATGAACAAAAATAAAAAAAATCAGAAAAGATGATAAAAAAGCTAAAATTCCATTTTTAGTTAGTTGATTAGTTAATTAAATTTAAATAAGGATCTACTCAAATATAATTCAAACTAGTGACTGTTGCATCTTAACTCATCTATATTGAGATGATCATAATTTTATTTAATCTCTTTTTTGATTTAATTTTAACTGTCTCCCCATTTTAATTATACTCGCTTAATATTAGTTATTCCCTAATGCATTTGTTGTTGCTGCATTTGATGTTAAGCGAGTTGATTGTTAACATAGATAGGTTGGTGTGATTGGTTGGCATGAATTTATTGTTGAATGTTGCCGAAACCATTTAAGGCGGGTCTTATGAATTGAGGGGGCATGTTTGGTCGATACATTGGCATTTAGCTTGGCATCATCATTCCTAGAGGAACACCTTAATTCATACCTAAAGGAATACCTTGATTCATTACTAAAGGAATACCTTAGTTTACTGGAAATTGATTTACTCCGGGCTATTTATTAAAATTAAAAGTTAAAATATAACAAATGAGAAAATAAAGGAAAATTTAAGGGTTTTTGACTTTCTACATTAATTTAGATTAAACAAGAAAAATGTATGTAAGAATTTAAGTTATTTGGAAATATATAAACTCTAAATATAAACTAGTATTAGGGATAGTTCTATCTGAAGTTATTTTAATTACTTGCAAAGTTATAGTTATTCATTGAGTTTGGTGGTTATTCGACCTTATTTATATCATTCTTTTTGACTTATGGGCTGCTTTCGGTTGGAGTATTATTTTATGCTTAATCAATAACAGTCAGTTCATCCTTGACGTCTAGAGAGATTTAATAAAAATTAGAATATTAATCGCTATAGATAAGTATTTATAATTAATTTAAAAAGTCTGGTGTTACTTGCTCACTCTGAGGATCATCAAAAATAACGATTTGATTTTATACTCAATCAAATTTTTTCTTATTAAATTATTTTATAAATAATCATTAGTAGGAATTGTATTTGTGACTTATTTTTAAACTTATGATTATTGATCCTTAACCTTTTGCTTTTTTAAAACTACATTAATTTTATTTGATCTTAATATTACAATTTTCGCTTAATTTAATTGATCCCCCTTTAATCTATATTTCAAGTTGTCCTATTTTTCTTATATGAGGCACTTACTTCTCACACTTTTGAATTAAAATTTTATTAATTTATTTTTACATTTTTATTTTCTTTAATTATAATACTGTCCCTTCAATTATTATTCGAAAGATGCACTTTCAAGCACAGTTAACAAACAAATGAATCATTTAGAGTTATTATGCTTTGATTAGAATATACATCAAATTATTCAATAAAGTGATATTAAAGTAAAACAATTTGAAAAAGACAAAAAAAATATATAAATGGGGGGGTCTTGGATAAAGGAAGGGGATATAATATAAATAAAATAATAAATTTTGCTTGTGGTTTTTTAAACAATCCAACTGACAAAATAAAATTAAGATTAATTTCAAATTAAAATCCTATCATCTAAAATTCGTCGAATTTTAATGAAGGCTTGAAACTATCAATATAAATTTGGGTAAATATTCTTATAATCTAATAAATAAAAATTACTGTAAATCCTTTAAATTAATGGTAAAATAAATAATTAAATAAACTATAGCTGATTTTGCAAACCTTACATTTGCTTTCCTTCTCTTTTAATTCTTTCTCTAAATTAAAATACCAATTGTAAATAATTAAATTTAACAAAAAGTTATCCATAATCTAGTTTAATTTATAGTAAAAATATTTAATAAATAATTATTATTGTATACTGAGGGGTAACTATTTAGAAGGTCAACTTTAAACATTTTTAGTTTTTGCTTAACATCTTCAAAAGCATTTTGATTTAAATAAATTAGAAATATAAAATTATTTATAATTTAAATTAAGATTATAGATATTAATTCTCGAGATTACGGGATTAAATTAGGTAGATTTTTAAATAAATACAGAAGGAAAATTCTGCATATTAATTATAGGACACAAAGAATTTAATTTATTAATAGATTCTAAAAAATAAAAATATATATTATAATATGGTAGATTAAATAAATATAAAGCATCAATTTCCAATTTAACAAGTTTATCCCCATTGAGATAGATTAAATTTTTTGATTTCAAGTGAATATCATATGATGTAAAATAATTAATTAATATATATATATATAACCTGATTATTTATTATTAAAATATTGGATAATATAAAAAAAATGCTAGGCGTTCTTAAAACTGTTCTAAAGCTGTTGGTGCAACACAACTCCAACACAATCCATCAAAAATCTAGAAGTTAAAATCATCTAATATCTCAATAAATATTTAGAAAAATAATTATTGTTGGATTATATTTAAATTAGAGGGAATTTTATCAAAATTTTAAGTACTTGGGTAATCTTGAGTTAATTTATTTAACTGTTGCTTATTTTAAAAAAAGGTTTGCAATTCTTGCTCATTTAAAATTATTCTGAATTATTGCAATAATTTATTGGCTCTAATTTCTTAATGTAAAATTGAATCTAAATAGACTTAAAATATTAATTCTTCATAAGTTAAAACACATAATGTTTTTTTTCAATTTTTAATTTTAAAATATAATTATGATAGCTAAATTGCATTATTATTAAAAAATTACAAATCTTTTATTTTTATATCCATGTTAAGCATTATTTACACTTATTTGCACATGCATTTTTCCACTGCTATGTACATTAATTGCAATTTGGAGTGAATTAATTAAAGATTATTCTTTTCAAATATAATATAACTATTTTAACATTTCTTAGTTAATTAGTTAAATTCCATTTATAAATCTTCAAATTACTTGCTGACATTTTTGAATTGGTCTTAGGGAAATTGAAAAATTGTTTTACAAGTCAAACATTTTTGCATTTCAATCATTTCTTTGCATTTATCGCAAAAGTAACGTTCATGGCTTCTCAGTTTAGCTTCGCTCTTCTTTATTATTCTAACTTCATTCAAACACCAAAATCCCTTGTTTCAATGTAGGGGATCCTTAAGGGGTTTACTTGGAGTTAATAGATAAAAGGCAGATTTATAGTGAATAAAATGTACAATCAATGAAAATTAATTGATTTAATTTAAACAAATTTTATCTTTAATTTTTAGTTGATCTTAAGTATTTATATCTATTGATACTCTAAAATATGATTTAATGATTATGTAGGAGTAGAGTGCGTTTTCACAAATCTTACTAGAACTATACTTTGAATATTTTGGCATATATTTTCGTAATTTTAAATGCTTCTAATGTAAGTTAGTTGATTTTTTATTTTCTTTGAACCAAAGTAAATCATGCTTCTATTTTACTCTCTAAAATAATAATTGCAAAAACTACAGATACATCTCAATAAATTGAGATTTTGTCTTTTTTTCTGATTGGAAAGTATCCAGAAATCCCAATTATCTTAATTCAAGTCACTAATTTATATATTGTGGCTATTTTTAAACCGATATCTATTTCTAAAACATAGGATCAGAAATATTTATATTGAGACTTCTAATAACTAACAACTGATTCAAGTTTTTACAATTTCTTAACAACCTTTTAAAAATATGTTATAAATATATAATGATATTGAATGTCTCAAAGCTTTTTACAATTTCAATAGAATGAAATCAATTCCTAAAAAAGTAAAATTTAACATAAGTAAGTACTTTGTACATTTTTTTAATTAATAAAATAGGACCTTATATTCTTTATCAAATTTATTTACTGTTAATCATTCTTAATTAGATATCTGAAAGAATAGACCTTTTATTTATAATAACAAAAAAAAAGAAGCAATTCCTTATTGTTATGCACTTTAATAATCAATCAGTTTGCAATAAACTATTAAGTTGAACTGCATTTAGAGCAAGTATATACAAAGCTCTTTTTTAAACATGCTTTAAATACTCCTTATTTTTTATTTAATGACTCTAATTGTTTCTGTCTTTTATGTCACTCCTACTAGTCTTTTAAATCTTTTAAGGCATAAAAATAAGAATCTCTTCTTTATCGTGAATTAGCACTCACTAGTGAACTGCTATCGATTTTATCTTATTTCAAATATATTTGAACTCTACCTGTATCTATAAGATCCCTTTCAAACTGCACACGTCTGATTATAAATTAGAACTCATTAACTTTAAAAGTTTTTTAACTTTCAATTTATTCTGTTCTTTTAGCTTCTCAATAACTTCGAGTTGTATTTAACTCCTACATTTTATCTCTCTCACTAATTAAGAAATCAATGTTCGACAAGACCAGTTGCATATTTTTGAGTCTGAACCTATCTTTTAATATAAATAATTTTAGCTATATAATTTATCCAAAGTTTAGCTATAATTATCTTTTGCCAATTGAAGCTGTTTTCAATTTAAGGTAGCCGTTATATTTACAGTTAAATTTTAATTTTATAATTAAGCTCAAATAACCTTTCTCTTCATTATAATTACATATAAATTTGGTAGTTAACAATATTTAATTGGTTTGTTTTAAGCTAACAAACAATTATGAATTAAGTTTCGGCACTTATATTGAAACTACTGCTGCATTGAATACATCAAAACAGTAAATCTAAATATTTCCCATCTTAAAAAGAACTAAACAGTACCTTAAAAATTAAATCACTGAATCTTTTAACTAAAGGATTTAAGGTTTTTATTTTTAGATAAATATTTATTTGCAAACAAGAAATATCAAAACAAATACCTATAAATAAATTTGTTATAGTAATTTAAAACTTAGTCACAGAATCCTAAACATCTTTTTCTATTTAAATTATATTTCTAATTACTTGATAAATTATTTTTATTATAATTTATCTTTCTTAAATAGTCTCTTCTTCTTTCTTTATTTTATTCTTTTCTTCAATAGGCTCTACTTATTTTTATGTTTTCTTTTTTTTCTTTTTATCCTTGTATAACTTTATAAAATATAAAAATTAAACTAATTAAAAATTAATAAAATAATATTAAATTTTATTTGTTTTTTTAACTTTGAACAATTTTTGCAGTTAATAAAATATTAAATATTAAATACAGGAAATATAAAATTTTATTATATAAATTCTATAGAATCATTTTAGAATCACTAAAATAATATATTTGTTAAAACTTAAAAACTCTACTAAAATTTTATAAAAATGGGGATATATTTACCTTAAGAAAATATTAATTATTATTACGATTATTATTAATAAGTGCAGAGAATAAAAATAAATATTTATAAATCGGTTTCTCTTACTCATTAGGTAGTATTTGTACTTTCCAATACTATATATAATAAATATTTTAATTATAAATTAAATATTTAAAAAAATATAAATATTTGAAACAAATATAATATTATGTAAATTTTATATTTAAAAAGCATATGGATGTTTATGATTTCACCTGAAATAATGATTTTAAGAAATTTAATCATATACTAGAATATCTCTCTTATTAATGTTAGTTGAAGCTTGATTTTGAAATATTTTATAAACGTGAAACAATTATGATTTTATAATCATAGTATCAAAAATTATATTATTTTAGGAATGCATTTGATTTGGGAAAATTATTTATAATTAATAAATTAATAATTTAAAATCTTGGCAGTTAACTTTCTGGAAACCAAGGCAATATGGTACTTGTTCGATAGAGAATTTAAAATTAGCTAGACTTTACTATTGGCGGTACCCCTCTATCGCATTCCTGGAGCGAGATAACGCGACTTTAAATTTTGTATTAAAATCAACTAAACAAATCACTCAAAATTAAAGTCGTGTTATCTCGCTACTGTGATGCGATAGAGAGGTACCGCCAATAGTAAAGTCCAGCTGATTTTAATTTCTCTTTTAAACAAGTGCTATATTGTCTAGGTTTCCAGAAAGTTAACTGCCACTATTTTAATTAATTATAAATTATTTTCCCAAATCAAATGTGTTCTTGCAATATCACAATGTTTTATAAAAATTTAAGAGAGAGTTCTTATTAAAATAAAAGATTGTTAATAATTATTCACAAAAAAATAACAAATATATTGATATTCGAAAAGTTTTTTTTTTATGTATAGATGATATCTTAACAATAAATCTAGCTAGACTTCCAGCATTAATATATTTAGATTAAATTAAACACTGATTAATAATCTGAAAAGCACAAAGATGTGTAATAAGAATAAGAAATTAATAATCTAAAAATAATAAATTAATTATAGATAAAGCTAGGAAAAATAAACAAATCTCTGTTAGGGGTATGAAACTTTTTAAAGTATTTTGTTTACTCTAATTTGCTGCAAGGTCAGCACAGGTAGACCAGGGGTTCCTGGATGGTAGTTACAGTTGATATCGGTATCCCCCAATCAAAACCCCAAAACCCCTTAATGAGGTTTATAAGTGCTTTGATTTGTAGGGAATTTGTTAGGGGTTGGGGTTATTAATAGGTTTTAATGTGAAATTTATAGTAAATGTATTTAATTTAATCACTCAAAATGCACTTTAGGATCATGTGGTAGAGGTCTGAAGTTTATCTTACTTAACCACAACTCTATCTGCTCTATTGATATGTCTGATCTTGAGTTTGGTTTTATTATTATTGACTCTGCCATTTGTTTCATTGATTGAGATACTCTTGTTCTGTCAATAAATTGCTTTATTCTTTGTTTAGCATCCTTCTCACACCTTGTAGAGTAGTAATCGTTGCGAGGCATATCGCACTCTATTATTATTGCTGCTAAAGCCCACACATCCCATTAAAAGTCACCATCTCTCCAGTCTTCTTTTTCTGGATAGTACCCTTGAGTTCCCATTACAGTTCCAAGCCTTGATACTTCCACTCTTTAGGCTCTATTGAAATCGATTATTGCTACTCTTACTGGTGAGAAGTTTATCATTATATTTTCTGGCTTCAAATCTCTGTGAACAAACCCTAACTTGTGAAGCTCTTTTATACCTTGTATGGTCTGAGTTGCTATTTATCCAAGCTACTTATGATTTCTTTGATCTGTAATGAAATCTCTTAGGGTCATTTCATAGAGTGGGAGTCTGAAAGCAACATGATCCTTGGCAAGGAGAACAGCATCTAACTTTATTAAGTAGCTACACTCTTTGAACTTTGCTTGAGTGAGTACTTGATACTCATTTGTAAACTCCATCTAGTATTTATCATCACTTAAGAGATAGTTGAAGGGATACACCTTGTATGCGTATTGATGATCATTGATAACTTTCTTATCAAAGGAGTCTTCTAATATAAGGTAGCTTTAAAGTGAAGTGTCTAGGTCAATTTAGGCAAGAACAGGAATCTTTTTATATTGAATTTTAATCATGATCTTTGTGATTTCGGATGCTAGTAGGTTGCGTGATTTCCTCACATATTCTGATTCACTAGCTTGTTCAAGCTCTACAAGTTTCGAAGATTCTCTTGTTTTTCTTTTGTTCAGTAGCTTCAATTCATCTTCATGCTTTTCAATCTCTAAATCTTTCTTGTGAGCTTTTAAAAGATGCTTCCTTAAATCTCTTGTATGAGCATACTGCTTATGGCACTCGAAGCACTCATACTTTCCGTCGATTTTATCGTGCTTTAAGTATATAGTTGGCTTGGCTTCTCTATGCTATTTCATATGCCTATACCAACTAGATTTATGAGCGAAGTCTCTCTCACACTACTCACAAAAGTATACTTCTACTTCTTCAGTTTGTATAGGCATTTCATTAATACCTTTCTCCTCCTCTCTGTCTCCCACACACTTGTTTGCCATTTATTTTCTATTATTAATTTCTATTTTAATAACAGAGACCTCAAGTGATAGCTCAGGTAGTTCCTTATGTGAGTTCATCTCACAGTTATCACATTTTTTATTGCTGCCAAAGGTCAGTCTCATTTAGTTTTATGGAAGTGCTGTTGTTTTTCTTAAAATGTTAGCGCTCATATTTAAATTTGAATTTAAAATTATAAAACTGCCTCTATAACTGAGAGCTTATATGAGAGCTTTGCAAGCCTACAAGTTTCAAGGGAAGTTTTTAGAGTATTATAGAAGAAATATGAGTGCTAAGAGACGATCCAGCTCTAAATCTGGGTGATAAAGTAACCATTTTTACTTTCAATAATAAGTTGATTATAGTACGTACCGATTTAGGAGGTGCACCTAATTAAGTACGTACTGCTTTAGGAGGTATTTTGTGATTTTATGATTAAAATTAGGGTGCTCCTAATTAAGTACTAGCATTTTAGGAGTTGCTCCTAATTAAGTACGTACCAATTTAAATTTAAAAATATGGAACTATAACAGTAGAAATTGATATCAATATCTCAAGTTTGAAACCAGTTCTCAAAACCTTCTCCATATTCTTCTTAGAGGTTGACCTCCTAGAAGATACCTATATTTAATTGTAAGTTTTACAGAGGTATCTAATTGAAATCAATATACTTAAATTTGAATATTATTTCTTAGATCTGTAAACAAGATGAAGTCAATGAATGATGCAATGAAAAGAGTGCAAGCACAAGAATTGATTCAAAGATTTAGAAGCAAGGAGGATTTGCATCGCTACCTGGTGCAGCAAGGTAATGAACTAATACTAACTAATCTTGATTATGTAGTTGGTTTGTTTCTACCAACGATGGAAGGTACTAGAATTTCATTTCTAAGAGCAATACTCTGCGAAGAGAAGAAAGCTTTGAAAACTTAAGATGTGAAGTTTGCAGAGATTCCAAACTATCCAGAAATCTCAGTGACTAACTTATATGATGATGCTATGAATGACCCAGAGGTTTCGCTGTACCTGCCTACTAAGAAGCAGTTGTCAAATAAACTACCTGAAAGAAACTATTTCTTTGGCATACTTGCAACAATCAAAGGTGATTACTTGAAAGAAATTATTCAAGAATCTCATAAGAAAAGGTACAGCATCTCTTCAGAAGATAAGGACAAACAAGGGATCAAGATAAGTGAGAGCTGGCTATCAGAGCTGCAGAAGCACCCTTATATTTCAAGTAAGATTTGTAGCTTAACTCTTTAGAAAAATCTGGTACTGGCATCTTCTTGATGAAGGAATAGAGCAAGCTTCACAGAGAGCGAAAGTCGCAGACAAAGTATGAAGTTAGCAAGAGACTTTATTCAAATATTTAGCCTCCAGAGTCGATGAACATAGATGCAGGAGCTGGCAGCAAGAGAAGAAACTTAGGAGGAGGGAAGCAAGAAATAGAAGAAAAGAAAGAGAAGCCAGCTCCCTCTAAAGAATTCTAAATGTGACTTATATATTCATTAACTTAACTCTAAAACTTATTTATATACATTCACTCTCCCTTCTTTCGCACACTTTTAAGCCAATAAATTATCTACTCTCTTGGCTGAGCTTTTAATAAAGTCAACTGTATCAATAGGTAGGTCATGCATCAAGTGGTAGAGCAGCAGCTTCTTGTAATGGCCTTTAATATACCCCAGTAGAACTCAATTCCATTAAACTATGGACTGTAAGGTACGTTGAACACTGGCGTTATCCTAAGTTGTTCATAACTCTTCCTTGTTTCTTTAGTCATATGAACAGAAAGATTATCAACAAACAGTATAATCTCTTATTCAGGGTACTTCTCTCCCAGCTGTTCTAAGAACTTTATATACTGCTCTGTCTAATAGACCGAGGATGAATAACATAAGTTTCTAAACCAGTATCATCACTAATAACTCCAAGAATTGCCATCGTTTATACCTTGACTTTCTAGTCATATACCTCTATATTACTATGCCTCTTATACCAAGACTTCTAGATGAAAGTGTTGAAGGTAAACACAGCCTCGTCAGCATGAATAAACTTAATATTACTCAATTAGGCTCTCTGCATTTAATTATAAATATAATTTAAATTATTGTTGTAAAATGGCAGAGTGAAATCAACTATCTTGATACGATTAACACCTTTGTAAGAGATACCATTTCGTTTATAAATGTTTGCAACAGACTATGCAAAGATCTTCAACTCAGGGAACTGGCGGTGAAACATAATAGCTCGAGAGAGAAGTGAGCCCAATACTTAAAGTTTTATCATTAATAAGATAGTCAATATGCTTCTATAGAAACTTTGACTTCCTCTAAGGCAAAGAATTCAGCTATTATTGCTTAAGTTATACGGCTATAAGGCTGTGGGATCGAACAGTTGATGGACTTCGCTTTAAGAGCAGTGCAATTGACTTATAATTGAGTACTAGTTTGACTTATTCACTGTATATATCACATCCATAGAGCAGTTTAAACACAAAATCTATAAACTCTTCATCATAAATAGACCCCAAAAGCTTGCTATTTTTGTCTCGCATTTAAATAATAACCCCAACCCCTAACAAATTCCCTACAAATCAAAGCACTTATAAACCTCATTAAGGGGTTTTGGGGTTTTGAATTATAAGGTGATCCTTTCTACTTATATTGTTAGGAATTTTAAATACCAGAAATTAATTAAACAGAATTAAAATCAAATGAGAAGAATATTATTATGATTTTCCTTTTTTTCTGCAATTTATAGCTCCTGTAATATGTAACGATAAAAAAAGAACTAGTAGAAATTTAAGAAATCAATATTCAAATATTAGAATATTTTCTTTACTCAAACTAAATTATTAAAAGTTGATTGATATTTATATAAATAACAAGAATATGTTTTTATATTACTAATCTCCTATAAGATAATTTTAATTAAAAAAATTGATAAAATTATAAAATTAATTGAAAATTTAAGTGGTTAAATAAATTTTTCTTAATTACTTTTTTTATTTTAGTATGCCTTTTTAATTTGATAATTTAATTATTACTTTATTGTATTTACAAGTTCATTTAAATATATATAAAATGTTTAATATTATTTTTATATTTTTAAATATAATGTTTGCAATATTAGTTGCAGTTTATACATTTAATAAAGCAAAAATATTTTTAAATTAATGTGTATTTAATTTCTATGAATAAACTAAGGATTATTATTGTCAGATTAATTTAATTTGAATTATTTTTAGTATTAACTAGTATTAATAAACTTTTTTATTTGAAAACAGGTTTATTTTTATACTGAAGCCAAATTTTCTTTTATCCAAATTTCCGCATTATGCATTATGAAAATTTAAATTTTAATTCTTAATTATATAATATTAATAAAATTATTATATTTTATTATCTTTGTTTATTTTATTGATTTGAAAGATTAAATTTTTTATAAAATTTCAGATAATTCAATTGCCTTATATAAATTAAAATCATTTTAATAACTAATAAATGTATTAAATTCTAAATTTCATACAATTTAATTTGGAGAACTATATTTATTAATAATTTTAATTCAAATAATTCAAAGTCCAAGGTAAAATAGTGTAAATACATTGTAATTCCTGAATAACAAATAAATTTTTAGAAAAATGCACTATATTATTTTTATAATAATAATTAGTCAAATGCCATAATAATTTTAAAACAAATATTACAAATTTTTTTTTCTCTTAAGAAATTAATTATTTCAAAGATTATTGAATAAATTTATTATTAAATTTTATTTAATTTTGAAAGTATAATAAATTACTTTAACAATAATTTTTTATTATTTTCTTTTCTATTGATTTTTAGATAATTTTTAATCAGGAGTTTTAGTTGCTTAAGTATCTCCATTAGACAAGTCTTCTAATGTTTCTAACTTTTTTTCGACATCTTCCTATCTTTAAGCATTTGGAGTGTCTATTTTTTGCTCTTCTTCTTTAAATAACACAATAGGAGGCTGCATCTCTGTTGTATCGTTTTGAGGTTCGAAAGTTTCTTCATGAGAAGGTTCAGTGACGCATTTTAATGTAGAATTATTAAAAAAGAATATTTAATTAATTATAGTCATAATTTTCTCCCCTTTATATTTCACTTCTTCGTAACTTGAAGCGACTTAAAGAGGGGGTTGCGGTTGCTAAATTTGTTGCTCTAACAAATCAATGTTCAATACAACAGCCTGTTCTTATGTTTTAATTTTTGAAAAACAATAGAATTTTAATAATTAATCTACAATGATAATTACAAATAATCTATATATTAATGAATAATTTAATTCCTCAATTAATAACAATAATATAAATAAAATTAATGAACTTATTTTATGTCTATAAGGGTATATCTTAAGATATTAGTTCATTAGATTTGATTGCGATTTCAACATCTTCATCATCGAACAAGAAATTGCTGTCTTGGTGCCGTTTATTCTTTCTTTTAGCTTTCAGATTAGAATGTGTATCTGATGCAAATTTATGTTGTAAATCTTCCATGATTAAAGGTTAAATAACTATTTGGTATATTTTATTAATTAAACCTATTAATAATTATATATTTGAGATTATAATTAGCTTAAAAATGTTTATAAACCATTACATTTTAATAGTTTAAGAAATTAACTTATTAATAATAAAGAGTGAATCAGCTAACTAAATAACTTTTAAAAATTGCGTAATTATCATATAAATAAAAATTGAAATCACACTAAACTTTCATAAAAAAATTAAATAAATTTTAATTTAAAATTCTTTACTATTATAAATCTAAATATATTTCATATATTAAGATAAAGATAAAATAAAATATATTCTTAATCCTTTAATCCACTTTTATCAATGACATTTTTACTTCAAATATCTAAGATAATTTTTTTATTCCTACTATTTAATAGTTTTACACTGCTTTAATTCTAAATATTCATAATCAATATTTAATGATTATAGTAAAGTTCTAACTTAACACTTTTAGATATTAATTTTTTAATTTTTAATATAAAAATATATTTTTTAAATAAGAGTTTCAATAAAGTTAATCAAATGTTTCAAGAATAATAAATAAATGCTAAATTAAAAAATTTCTATTAATTACAATTATTGTAGAATCATAAAAAATAAAACTATTATAGAAAATGTATTTATAAAAATGATAAAATTTAAATTAAAAATTAAATAATTTTTAATTACTGAAAAGTTAACTTTTTTTGTTTTTGCCGTTACAAAACACTCCATTCAAATTAAATTCAATTTAACTCGATCAGGGATACGATAAAATAGTACCGCAAACAATATTGAAGTCCAGGTATTTTAATTTAAGTTAATTTCTAAATCTAAATGAATTTCTTTAATTAATTCCTTATTTTTTATTCTCAATATAACTTGTCGTTCTATAAATAAATTTTAATATTTAAAGGATCTCATTAATAGATTGATTAATTTGTATGAATATTTATAAAAATACAGTAATCTAATTTTTGTTAGGTTAATTACTTTTAATGACTTAGGTATTTTAGCAATAAATTTGATATTTTTACGATAAATTCAAGTATTATTTTTAATAATTTAAAACTTTAGTTTTTATATAGCAGCAAAACATTATTAATCATTAAATTAATCACAAATTTTATGGATGAGTTAATGAATGAAAAAAATGACAATATTCAAAAATCTTAAAATATTTTTATAAATAATTATTAGAATATTATTTTATAAAAATAGATTCCTCATTCTTATGAAATTAAACCTATATCGCTCTAGAATTAGATTTGACATTGAATCACTATAATCTTAAGTATTATATGGTCCTTAAAAATTAATTTTAGTACAAATAATTTTATCAATTACTTTTTTGTGTGAATAAATTCACTTATTAAAGGATAACTTTGTTATGTTAATTAATAATTTAGCATTAATTATAATGAAATTAATCGTAATAAGTGAACGAATATAAAATATTATTATTGCTATTTTCGTCTAACCTTTTACTCTTTATGCAACTTATTTAGTCTCCCTTCCCCTTGTTTCTCTTATAACATTTACCTTAACGATCATTGATACCAATTCTGGTTATAGTTTCTAAAATGTTGATCATTGTATTAGCTCTAAGTCATAAACTAATTATCTAAATAATTGTGCGAGTTATTATTAAAACCTTGAAAATTTTATTGCATTTGATATTGTTATTGCATCTGTTATAAATATTGCTGATGATGAAGTTGATTTGGTTACGCATATTAACTTCCATAATACTAAGGCTAGTTGTTACCATAATTATTAATATTACTAATTTGCTGTGGTATCATGGGTGGTTGATAAATTGGAATTTAATTTGTCTGAGCCATCATTCTATAAATTGGTTACTATTATTGTAGGAATACATTCGATTTGGGAAAATGAATTAAAATTAAATTAATAAAATATTAAAATCATGGCAGTTATTAAATCCAAAGTGTCTCAAAATTGAAAAACAAATGGATTCTACGGTAGATCCCGCAATTTTAGCTGGACTTTATTACTGGTAATATTTCTGAATCATCCCAGGAAACGAGATATTTTGGTTTTGAGCTAACTCGCAAAAATAGTATAATGGGTTTTTCTCGCTTGGTCGATGAGATAAATTCATTATAGCAATAATAGTCACCGTCTTATTTTTAATGCGCTATCCAGAGAGTATAATATTGTCAGGGTTTGCAGACATTTTCCAAAAAACATAACTGAAGGTAATTAATAATTAATTAATTTTAATTTTAATTCATTTTCCCAAATCGAATGTATTCCTACAATATTGGTGAACTTAATTCATAGGTTACCAATTATTCATTGGCTACTTTATTTCAATTAAAAATTCATGAAAAATTAAATAAACTACTATAAAGGATAGCTATATTGTAAGTTATTTTAAAATCCCATTTGCTATGGATAATTTTGAAACTATTACGCTGGTATCATCTAGTTCATCTCGTTTTGGATTGGATAGTTTTAATTATTTCCAAAATTGTAATATAGCTACTGTTATATATGCTCTTCTTTTATTTTTTATGGAATTAGATTTTACCCAGGAATTTAATTATTGATGTGAATTCTTTTTCCATATGCTGAGTTTGAATCAAAAATTTTATAATTTAGATCATCATTTGTTAAATTTAAATATAAACAAAAAACTGAAATTGTATAGCCTGGTGTTACATGTTTAATTTGAGGATCTTTTAAATAAAGTGCAAATTTTATATTAATTATTCTATAAATAAATAGTAAATAAAAACATCAATTGGAAGAATTTTTTTTGGGATAATTTTTTTGGATTAACTTTTTTCTTAGGTCTAGATTTTTAAAACATTTTTTGAATCTTAATGTGATTCGAATTCTATAAAATCCTTTAACTTTATATGCTTAAATATTAAGAATAAATTTAAAATACCCTTTATAATATTTACTAAAAATATAAAATATTACATTTGCTTAGATTTCTTCTGACATTCAATCCGACAAAATAAATAATATAAATTAAGTTAAAATACTTCATTTTGATATGTATGAAGTCTCTTTGAAGGCATGTAGCTATATAATTTTTTATATAATTTAATCTATATATGTATTTCTTTAGATTATTTATAGATATATTTATTATTAACATTTTACAATAAAAACTATAGATCTTATAGCAATATATACATTTACACTCTTTTTCCTCAAATTCCAATTCTAAATTCGAAAACCAATTGTAATAAATTATATAATTTAAATTTTCGATTTGATTTAATTATTCAAATAATCTAATTAATTATACAAAGGAGGGAAAGATTCTCACAGTGTAAAATGACTATGAGTTTTAAATTTAAATTTTATTTTTTTATAACTCATTAGTAAGGGGTGAATGCATAAACTAATTTAGATGTTTACAAATTAAGAGATACAATATTTTTAAAATTACTTAAAATAAATAAGTTTAAGATATATAGTTCTAAATTGAAGGAAACAATTATATAACAAAATGATGGGACACAACTCGCAAAATGGAATGCTTGAGGATAAAATCAAATTAAATTTTTTAAAAAAATTTGGTACAACTTTTTAATTATATATTTCTTTAACACAAAAACTTCTCTTTATTCAAAGAAAAATTTTACAAGCCAAAGACCATACCTAAAACATTTCCCAAAGAATCCCTTTCCCTGTTCAAATTATTATTCATTAAATTGTAAACTGACGGGTAATCTCATTTAAAATCAATTTACAACTTTTTTATTTTTTGTTTCACATCGGTAAATGCATTTAATTTTTTTTTACTGTAATTCATTTTTATAAGTTTTAATATTGATATAATTTAAAGTATTAGTAATTATAATAACTTATTTACTGAATAACAGCCAAGTTCATATATTTGTAAATCAATTAATCATTAGAGAGGATAATAACATTTTTAATTAATTATGATAAATTATGCTCTATATTATTTTTCAGTGATTATCATAATCTTTAAACATGCTTATTTCAGATATTTTACTTTGGCGAAGACTTAATAGTTAAGTTGATTATCCAAAGTCAAAATCTGAATTTACTTGGATTAATTTAACTTTTGATTTTAGGTATAGTCATTTACATTTTCCATTCCTTAATTCTTAAATTTATGTGATCAATTTTACTTTATAATTTTACAGATCTTATAATAATAAAAATTCAGTCAAAAAGAGTTAAAATCTAAATAATTAAGAATAAAAGATAATTTGAATTAAAAGTGTATTTTATCATTACAGAGAAATTTGTAAAAGGTTTCAATTATAGTTCCATATTAATTTAATTACACAATCTTTTTAAAATATTTCGTTAATTTATTTATATAAATTTTTATTTACTATAATCGAATATATATTATATATATATATATATATATATATATATATATATATATATATATATTAAGAATTAATGATGTTATAGTTAAAATTTATTAATAAAAATAAAGTAGTTAACTTTATATTTTACCAAATTTGACTAGTTCTTATTTGTGCGACAGAACATTTATAATCAGCTAGACTCTACTACTGGATGTACAATTTTATCTATTTATTGGAGCTAGATTAATGGCTTTAATTGAAGGTAATTAATTTTAGTTTTATTTGAACTTAAATTATAATCAATTTATTTTCCTCGATAGTAATAGAGTAATACGAATTAAAATAAAATTCAGCTATTATTGAATTATTTATTTAATAAGGATTTTATTTCCTAGGTTTTGACAAAGGCAATGTCATATTTAAGTTCATTTAATTATGACTTTAGTTCCCACTCAATTTATATTTAGCAATTATATTTCTTATTTTTTAATATTTCATAATAATTTCTAGTGATTTTTTAAATTAAGCTAATATTAACCATGATAATATATATTTATTTTTTCAGGAAATTTTTTCAATCTAATAATATAATAAATAAAAAGTCAAAAATATATAAAGTGCATAATTATTATTTAAAAAAAACGTGGATGAAAAAGAAATTTAATTCTAAAATTTGTTTTATTATTTTGATATGTGTTCTAACCGAGATACCCCTCCCCAACCTTAACCGAGATACCCCTCCCCATACCCCCTCCACCCCCAACCTATTTTATAATAATAAAATAATTTAATAATTTATAAAATCTTTTATAAATGAGTATTTTATAAATTAATCATTATTATTAATTTAAATATAATTAAGATTATTAAGCTTTAATTATAAATAAAAATAATATTCAATCAATAAAATTTTAAAATTCTCATTATAAAAGATTTTATAAATTATTATAATTATTTAATCAATAATTTTCAAAATTCTCATTTATAAAAGATTTTATAAATTATTAAATTATTTTTTTATTATAAAATAGGTTGGGGGTGGGGAGGGGGGTATGGGGAGGGATATCTCGGTTAGAACAGATATGTACAATCAGATTAGACTCGAAATTCTCCGAATTAAGTAAATTTTTATTTTTAGATATAAATAAATAACTTTTGATATTTTTAGTATCATTACTTCTGCTTTCACTAGGCTGGAGAAAATAAATTATATATTCTTATTTTAATTCAATTTATGTGAGTTTAACTTCAAAAATTCCATCATATCTCTATATATTATATTTTAATTATTATTTTAGGGTGAGATTTCCCTGGTCTTTATAATTTAATATGTCATTTTTTAAAGGATTAAACAAAAAATTATTTATAAGAACTTATTTTACAAAAGATCTTTAAAGGAATTGGTTATATACTTTTAATAGCTTTAAAAATTGGGTTCTTTCTTGCCGAGCATCTTAATTATAAAAAAGTAAGAAAATTTTAAATACAAATTTAGTTAGATACTAGAATAAGGGTAATATTTACGACAAAATGGAAAAAATTTTACAGAAAAGAATCATTTTTTTCAGACCTAATCTTGTGAGATGAGGTCCAAAAAATATTTCTTGATATTTTTAAATGCGACAAAAATTTATTTAAATTTTTATCAATTTATGTTCCGTGAAATTAAACCCCACTCAATTTTGTGCATATTTTCTTAACTAATAATGTATTTTATGTTGCAATTTGTATTTTTTTTGTTAAATTTAGTAAAGTTCTATATAAAACCATGATAAACTTCTAACTTAAATAAATTTTCAATTTAATAATTAAATTGGTTTTAGATATAAAATTTCAAACAATTAATGTAGAAATTAACATTTAATTTATTGATGATTAAACTAAGAATTAAATAATTTTTACATTTTAGTATAAACTTCAATTATTTTCTAAATATTTATATAGCATTGATTTCCTGTTAATTAATTTTATAATTATCTGAATAAATTAGCTTCTTAGACTTCAGCAAAGATTCATAAGATGTTAATTAGAATTTTATTATAATTTAAATATCTAACTATTTTTTAAATTAAAAAATGTGATGTCAATATATCAATAGATTCCTTAAATTCTAGTGGTTTTACACAAGGCCAACATAATCCATTTAGATACCTGAAATTAAATAGATCTAATATTAAAAATACTCAAATATTTTACTTTTAATATTTAAATGTTTTATCGAATATTTTAAAAATATACCCTTCTTACATTTTTTGCATTTTTTTTTGCATTTTCTTCTAGAAATTTCAGCACATTTCTTGCAATTTGGAGTTAATTAATTCAAAAAGGATTTTTAAAAATAAAAAATATATCTTTAAAATATTCAGAAAATTTTATATATTATATTTTTTATTGAAAAATATTAGGGATGGTATTTCTCTTGGTCTGTTATTTTTTAATATATTTTCTAGAATTTTAATAATTAAAATTTTTAAGCATGTGGGTTAATTTTATGGATAAAACCAAATATATAAACAAGAGTACCACGTATAACAACACTTATTAAAAATTAATTTTTTTTAAATAAAATGCAGAAAATATTTTTCTAAACCCATGAAGTTGCAT
Source organism: Oxytricha trifallax (assembly GCA_000711775.1). NCBI lineage: Eukaryota > Ciliophora > Spirotrichea > Sporadotrichida > Oxytrichidae > Oxytricha > Oxytricha trifallax. The sequence goes on from ARYC01018939.1 coordinate 39,152, forward strand.
GATATAGTTTTTTATTGATAAAAGGAGACTACTAAAGCATTCTTAATATGAGTTTTCATAATAGAGTTAATGTAAGGGTTTAAAGTTTAAATATTTGCAATTTAAATGGTTTTATCTAGAGATTTTGTATTTCACATAAGCATAAGCTCTGAGTAATAAGGCAATTCTCTGAATTTATCCTAATTTGCTGTTTAGTTGTATCAATCTTAACATCATATTAATTTATTTGTTTGATTATTATTGAGCATGCTTGGTCTCTTAGATCCCAATTTATTTTTTTCTTTATCGCGAAATTGTTTTATTCTTTAAATCGAATCTTTTTCCTTTTTGCAGTAAAAAAATCGTTTCTTGTCAGGTCACTCTCTATTATTATTTCTTTTAATGCTCACTCACTAAAATCATCATATCCATAATGCAATTTAAACATAAAATTTATATACTCACAGCCATAAACCAACCCCGAACCTCGCATATATTCTTTTAAATTACTAATATTTAAACTTTAAACCCTATATAAGCCCTATTAAAACCCTAAAATAGTATTTGAAAATTGCAGTCAGCCTTTTATCAATAAAAAAATAAAACTTTAAGATTTTTTGAGATTTATTGATAAAATAGTATTCTGAAGAAACAAGAAACTAAATGGAATAATAAATTGATAAATTTTTTAAAAGAAGAATAGTACAAGTAAAATTGTGATTATATTAATCGAATAATTAGTGTATATTAAGTTATTATATTTTTTAACATTAAAAATTTAATATGAAAAATGTTTTCTAAAAAATCCGTAAATTCCCTTTGTATTATTTTTATCATAATACAGGAATGATAATCCCACTCTCCCAAATAATCTATCTAATTAATTTATGTTCAATTTTTCTTCTTAATATTTTATCTTCAACTTTTTGAAATGTTTAATGCGAAAACACATCAATTCTTTGCAAGTAGAGCATTCATGAAAAAACTTTTTAAAAATTATAATAAAATACAATGTTGATATTATTAGTCAATTTGAAGATATATTATAAATTGAATTCTTTATAAACAAAATTCTTCTTGATAATACTTTCGGGATTTCAATACTTATTTGATCTAAAACAATTTCTTGTCTTTCGATGTATCATATTTTAAAGCACTTGTTCTCTGATACCTTAAAGTAAGCAGTTAGAACCACTAAAACTATAGTTTTTATAAACTTTCAAATAACAACCCATCTTCTAATCAGGCTTTTTTTGGTCATAATTAATTATCATAAAATAACTTAACAAAATCTTTTTTTCTTCAAAACTTTCAATGATTAATATTTATCAATCTTTTCTTAGCAAATGAAGCAAACGAAGCTTTTTGCTTTTTTTTGATTAAGATCTCTTTTTATTAATCTTGAAACTTTTATAAATATATTTATTGATGAAATCTAATTTTTAGATTTAAATGTATTAACTTATTCACAGAATCCTACACATCTTAATTATATTTGTATGCAAAAAGATACTTTTCTTTTTAGTCAATAATTATAATTAATTTATCTTACTTCAATTGTCTCTTTATTGAACTTCTTAAAGTTCTAACGATCCTTTATAATTTTATGTAAGTAAATAAATATAAAAATTCTCAGAATTTGTATTTAATTTAACTTTGCACAGTCTCTGCAGTTTATATAAAAATATAGATATATTTGGGATTTTAAATATAATTAATTTTATGGATATAAATTCTAAGAGATTTTGGATAACTTCAAAAAATAAACATTCAAAGATCTATATTAACTATAAGATTTGCTCAACCTGGAAGTTTTTGAAAAAGGTTTTACTATATGATATTTTAAGTATATTGAAAGTTATGCTCATAAAAAGAGAGAAAATTGACCTAAAAATTGTATAATATAATAATATTTTCTTCAAAATCGGGCAAATAAAATGAAGCTATGATTGCAAATTTTCATTAATGATTGTAAAATAAGGACATTTCTATCACTGGATTCATATAGCTGATTATTTCTAGGGTAAATCACCAGATTTATTGGATTATTTGGAAGAGAAGTAATTAAGAATTGCTTCTGATTTAGTTTTTCACACGTCTACTTGGTTTCCTATTTCTAGATCAAATTTCTAGATTGATTAGGTTTAAATTTCAAATATCTAAAATATCTTGTTTATAAATAATCAACTAAATAAAGGACTTAAAAATATAATGTAAATTATTAATAATTTATAAAATTATATAATGATAAATTAATAATAAATGATTTTAAAAATAATTACAGCGCTTAGTTTCTTCAATATACTAATTATAATTATATTATTTAAATAACTTATTTTTTTTTAAATACAAATAAATCTGTAAATTGTTGTAATCATAAAATCTTTTAAATATATATAATTAAAAAAATTATAATTCAAAAAAATTCAAATTTAAATATCTTTTGATTATAATAATTTTTTATTCTATTTTGTTTAATCTAATATATTTATATTACTTGTAAATTAATATACTTTAGATGCTGTCTGCAATCTATACATTTATTAATTAAAATTTATTAAAAAGATTTTCGGAAATTTTATTGATTATTATATTAATATTATTGTTGAAATTAATTAAAAATTAGTATTTTTTATTTTGTATAAAAAAATATCAGGTTTATTTCTTTCCTTATTCCAATTATTATAGCTTTTGATTCAATTCAGTATTGTAAGAACTTTAATAAAAAATATTTTTAAAATGATTAAATGGAATTTTTACTAGAGTACCAATAAGAAAAATATTTAATCTGCAAATACTTATGAGTGTTGAGAATTATAGTAATTTAATATTTTCAAAACAATTAAAGAGAGAGATAGGACTGTAAAAATAATCATAGATAGTTAAGTTATCTGAAAAAATTGAATTTCAAACTTTGAAACAATAGTAATATGAAACTAAATTAAATTAAAAAAATAAAAAATAGAAAAATTGTGAATATCGATATATTTCTAATTATAAATCCTAAATTTGATGTAGATATCGAGTACTGTTTCTTTTAGAGAACTTTGATTACCCACCTAATAAAATTATGTCTTTGATACAAATATTTTCTGAATAGCTTACTTTTCTTTGTTAAAATATTCATCATAACTATATTTCTAAATTTATAATTAAGCTTATATTTAATTCTTATTTTTGAATCAAAATATATTCTATTTTAACATTATTGAATTTTTCTTTTCGCTGTAAATCAAAATCTTGCTGATTGAAATCTGAAATTATATCTAGAATAGTATTTACTAAGACCTAATCTATTGAGTTACAATCTTCCATTTCTTAAGCATTCGTTAGGTTTATTATTATATCTTCCTCTTCAGAATATTTTATTTCGAATTTTAAGTCTTAAAACAAGGAGTTTAATTCGCATTCTTCATTTGCATCACAACTTAAATGAAAAATATATATATATGTTTTTCATTTTATTAAATAATAAGCATTTTTTTCACTACTTTAATTCTCATCCTATTTAACTGTACAAACCTGTTATTGAGCCTGTTTAACCTATATTTTTTACATTTAAAAATCTATCTATTCTGTAACTGTTAATCCTTATGTCATATAAATATTTCATATAATTATGATAAATAAAATAAAAAATAGATGATTTTAAGAATATTTATAACGATTAAATCAAATCTTATTACAAGAAACAAAATTAAATCTAAAAACAGTTTCATTGTCTTGCCATTATCCCTCATATAGATCTGCATTTTACCATATATACTTTCCTTGGCCAGTTCTTTCTGTCTTGTTCATTCATTGCTCGTACCAGATAAAACATCTGTAAAATAAAATTTTAGATATCATTTTTGAAACTTACATCTTTGTGAATAAACAAGCTCATTCAGCGTCAACATCTATGGGTTTCCATGTTTTTATAATTTATTTCATTTTATTTTATCGATTTTCAATTATAAATTGTAATTAGTAAGTATTGAATAAATTAGTTTTAATTATATGTTTTTTGCTTTATCAGAATATTGAAGAAAAGTTTGTTATTTTTTATTTGTTTGATATTTAAATATATAAGCAATTAAATGTCGGTAATTAAGAATTATTAGGTACTTATTTATAAACTTCTGGATAAATATTTTCTTCAGAATCGTGAAGCAAATTAGCCTCATAAGAAGAATCTTATTCAATTAAGTTAGTTATGAAAATAGAATTATTCTCTAATACGGTCTCTTATTTTGAATATTCCATACTTTAAGGTTAATATATCTATTAAATAATTTAAGGTTGATATCTATAAAATATAATTTAAGGTTAATATCAATTAAATATAATTATTTTAAAATATCAATCTAATTATTTTTGATTTATTGATCATGATGATGTATTTAAGTTGTATAAAATTTTTGATTTAATGAAATCAATAAATTTTCATAGCTTAATGATTAATATTATTTTACATAATAAAATTAGAAATCATTGAGTAGAGTATTTTCGACTAGTTTATTTTAGACTTCCTAATTTAATGCACGGATGAATTATTACATTTTCGCCCGTCAACTTTCATAAACTTAAACCTTGTAATATTTTCTGAAGCCTGAAATTTTTTTCTTCTTCCAAAAATCTTCCTCAAAATTAAGATTAAAAATAAAAAAATGAAAATCTTAAAATATTATATGATTTTTAAATTCTCACATAATTCTAAATCTAAAAATAAATATAAATATAGAAAAAAGGTTTCGAAAAAATGGTTAATTTCTACTTATTGAAAAATTTATCAAATTTTCATTCAATCAATAAATATTACTTAATTACTTTGACGCAATAGATAAATAGGCCTAAAAGATAATTTAAATTTTAAATAAATTTATTAATACTGAAATTATTTCGATAATTTTCTTTATTTATGAATAATTTCATTCATTTATGGATTATATATTTCTTATATATAGGCTTCTCTTATAGTCAATTATTAATAAATATATAAGATCAGTAATTTATTTGAAAATTAATTAAAAAAAGGTATGTATTATAATTTACAAGCATAATTATTCCTTAAGTAAAAAATAAAGAGCTAAAAATAAATTCTCATAATTTTAAGTAATGAGTTATATAATTATGCACTTAAATATTTTCTTTATTTTATGAATTTGAAAATCACTTCTGATTCTGTGAAAAGACATAGTATTGCAATCTTTTTTGTTTTTTTATAGTAAAGTCATAATTTTATAATTTTTTAGGTAAATCTAAATAAAGTTTTAATCAGCAGCTTCTCATTCTAAATAAAAAATGCGTTAATATAACTAAAACTTAATAAGCAAATCTTATTTTTTATTGTTAAATTAACTTCTTTATAATTTAAAAAATAGAAAATATTTATTAACTTATAGTACAATAAACAAAATAAGTTTAGAATGCAGAGAGTAAATTTGGAATTATTTATAAATATTGATCCAATTTAATTTTATTTAATAATTTAGAAATTTAATACGTTGATTTTAAATTTTCAAATTACATTTTATTTTAAAGATTTATGATCGATACTAGAAAATTATTCATTAGATCTTTTTATTAATTAAAACAAAATCAATCTATTAATTTGTTTTAAATTTATATTAAAAAAATCAAAATCAATTAAGTTAGTTATGACTTACCAATAATATTTATCTCCACCACTTCTAAATAGTTAAACCCTAATTTACTTGAAACCCCTATTTATGAACATATTTTTGCGCTAACTCTTGTGTCTAAATTCCCTCGAATTGTGACGTTACAGTAGATTTACTATTCTACTACTCAAAGAGAAGTCACTAAAAATTATAGATTCAGAATTTTTATAAAAATTTTGATATTTTAATCTAGATATCTTTTCTTTACTGTTAAAGGAGTTGTATTATAGGTAGTTATTTAATTAATATAGTGCTTTACTTCATAAAACACCTTTGACATCTGAAGATTCCCAACGAAATTAAAAAAAATAAGAATAATTAAGGTTTCCATAATAATTGTAGAATATTAAATACTTTTTAAAGAGTTTTTGTGAGTTAAAAAAATTAATAAACCTGAGCTTCTCGCAAGGATTTCTTTGTTGAAAAAGGGTTTCCTTTATACTACTCTGCCGTTAATTATAAAAATTCACATTAATAAAAAAACTCCAGAAAAACTAATAGTATTGTCTCTCGCTTATTAGAAACAATTGTTAGATCTGAATTCCATAATGAATATAGCATCTATCCTAAGAATATTTGCTAAATTATCTTTTTTACTATTATTTCATCTAGTTTGCTTATATCCCTGACAATTATTAAATACATAGATGCATCGATAAAAACTCAACTTAATTTAAATAGCAAAAAAAGAATAATTCCAAACTATTATGTCAAGAGGATAAGATTTTATTCATCATAAATTATCATAAGTCCTATTTGCTAATATATGTTTCAGCTAATAATTTACTTTAAATTTAATCTCAGATAAAAAATATAAATAATAATGTTTATTAACTTGAAATATTTACAGAAAAAAATGTTCTATTTTTCAAACAATCAAGTATTGTATTTTAATTTTTTAAATAGCCTTTTTTAGGCAAATCATTCTTATTCATAATATTTTTTAAGTTCAAAATAAAATTATCGAATTTCATAAAGAAATAATATAAAAATTCCTGATATCTTTATCAATTTCGCTTATATTAGTATTAAATAATTATAAATATTGAATCTTAATATATCTAAGTTTTGAAAATTAATTTGTTTATCAATCATTTATATACTGTTTATTAAATAGAATTTTAATATTTTATGACTTATATATGGCTTTAATTAGTAGAATTTTTAGCATTAATTTTATATGAAATTAAATAAATATGATAAATTACTAAAACTTTTTAATATGCTCTAATCTAACATCAATCTTTTTATAACTAATTTATGCCCTCTTTGCTTTTGTCGTTTTTATTGTTGATTTTTTTCACTTTCTTCTTTTAGGTTAATTATTCACTTATTCCAAAGACATAAACGAGTTGTTCATATACTAATTAAATAAATCATTGTTGAATTTATAAGAACTATAAATTATAAAATTAATTTAACTCATTATAAAATAGATTTACCTTAAAATCATAAATAAAACTAGCTTTGGGAACATATTTGGTTAATAAATTGGAAGTTAACTTGAAATATTTGTGCAAATAATTGCTAAGTTTTAATATAGAATTTAATTCACTGGCTAGTTAATAATAAGAATTTTTCTATTTAAATAAAAGGTAAAAAATAAATGGAAAATTTTAGAGTTTTTTTATTATATATTCTCATATGAAAATAGCTTAAAACCACAGAATTCTTAAATATTATAACAAGTTTAAATATTCTAGTGTAAGGGGTCTAGTAAACTCAATTTCCAAATTGCTATTAGCTTGATCTCATCTAATTCATTGTTTATGGATCATGTATGATTTACTTATTTCCAAAGTTATAGTTAAACTCTTAGGGTTTTTATTATATAATTATATTTTTATTAAGTTGTTAGCTTTGTATCATATTCACAGCAATTGGAGTCTCCATTTGATCTTGAAGGGGATTCGATAATTCAATTTTAATGTTTTGATTTTGAGAGCTGAAACTACCAAAGTCTTTTTAATATTTATATTTAGTAATGATATAAAGATATAAATTAAAATTTTATTAAAGTCTCGTGGTTTTTATGCACTCTAAGGATCATTTAAAAATAGATTAGACATCTAAGAAAAAATTTTCTTAATTAATAGCTAATTATATATCAATAAGAGACTACTTTATAATTCTATCTTTCTTGTTTTTACCCTTGGCTTGTACAATTTAGATGTTAGTTATTATTGAATTTTTAACTATTTCATTGGGTTTTCTAGGATTTTTAAATATTTTTTATTTTATTAAAAATAATGTGTATACTTTAAATGCAATATATGCATTAACATAATTTATTTCGATATATTTGAAATTTTACTTTTACTTATAGTTAGACAAACATTTCTATTGACAAAATATAATAGTAGTAATTATAATTAAAATGCTTCACTCTAGAAAGTCTTAAATTACAAAATAGGATTGTATCTGTATAAATTATAAAATATCTTAAAAATTAATAATATACCCACAAATAATACATTTAACTCAATATATAATATTAATCTGTAGGTCATTTTGCAAGATTGACATTTACATACTTTAATTTACAATTCATCCCATAAGTTCTAAAACCAATTGAAAATATATATATAATTAAGCTGTAAAATTGAATAGTGTGGGGTAATCATTCATTAGATTTATTTAATATATTTTTTATCTTTTCTTGACATCTTAAAACGCATTAAAAATTTTATTTGTTTCAATTTGTTTAGAAATTAATGGGGAAATTAAAAGAATAAAATATTAATTATTGACAAATGATAATTGTTAACAGATTATAAAATTATATCAGTAAAAATTATAATATTATAAAGAATTGATATTTCTGAATTAAATTGTTCTATTTATCCAAAATACATAAATAGTCCTAACAAAGTATATAAATTCTTATTTTTTTAATTGAGAATAAAATTGTTGCAGAGAATTGAAAATGAAATTGTATAAAATAAGAATTATATTTTATTACATAAGTCAAAAATCAAAATTAATTTATTTAAAATTATAATAATTAAATAAATCACTGGATTTAAAAATTTTAATATAGATTTGTTAAATAAAAAGTGTTTGTGTCTTAATATATTATAATTAATAATAAGCATGAATCTCCTCTTGATTGATATCCCCAAATAGATAAATTTATTACTTCGATTTCAAGGAATTCTCATAAGATGTTAAGAAAATAAATTTTAGCATAAAATTAAAATTTAATATGTAAATAGAAATTATAATTGTTAAAAGGTCTAGACATTCGTTAAAAAGTTATGGCGTTACACAAGCCCAACATAACCCATCAAAATTCTAGAAGTTAAACACTTCAAATATAAAATAATTAAAACTCCCATATGATACTAAATTTTCATAAATATTTAATAAAATATAGGTTTTGAGCATTATTTACACTTTTCATCGTTTATTTGACTACATTTTTAAGTACATTACATGCAATTTGGCTTAAATTAATTGAATGGGTTTTAAAAATATATTTTGTATATTGATAGAATTCTAAAATTAAATATTTATTAAATTAATTCAGATCCATTTTGACTTTATCAAATTTTGTCTTAACATTTTTGGAAAACTGCTTAGTAGGAAATTTAAAAATCTTTTTGCAAGTAAAGCATTATTACTTATTTAGCTTTTCTTCACACTATAAGCAAAAGAAATTAGCCTGCTTTGTTTGATTAGGTACGATTTTCTTCAATTGGTAAACTTTTATAGTTATATACTTTTATTTATTACAAATTGTACAAAACTACATAATATTAAATTAACTTAGTCACAGAATCCTAAACATCTTATATATTTATATTTTTAATCATTAATTTTAAGTCAATTAAATAAAATGTTTAATAATTTATATCTTACTTCAAGAAAATTATCATCTTGCACAAAGGAATCTTGTAGGTACTCCTCTTTATGTAACTTTCTATTAAAAAAAAAAGTTATAATATTATTTGTAAATATAAACAAAGTTATTAATTAATTTAAACTTTGTACATTGTTTGCAGTTAATTTATAAAAAAAAAGAAAAACTCCAGTAGAAATAAATTTATTAGAGTTTAGAAATGCATAAAATTTATTAATTATAATATTCAAATTTAACTATAAGTTAAAGGCCCTAAATTTATTAAATTAAATTTACATTATACTTAAGACTTTGTGTCTAATTATAATTTTTATCTTTAATTTCAATTATTAATAATACTTGCAGTGAATTTAAAATATATAAATTGGTTCTTCGGGGGAGGAAGTTTCCTGAACTTTTTTTAAATGTAAAATTTAGTAATTTTCCATCAATTAGAAAAATCAATATTTTTATGACTCATTAAATATTAAGAGGATATTGAGGAAATATTTGAAGAGTAGTTGTTGTACCTGGAGTTTAGATAACAATTTATAGAATTGAAAACACTTGGAATCATCTAAAACACTTTAGAAATATACAAAGTGGATCATATCCAGTCTTACATGCTTTAATGTTCTTATAAGGAATGGCATTCAGAAATAACGAGAAAAATAGTGCTGGGATTGTTCTTAGAATTAATGTTTTTTTGATTTATTGACTATTAATGAGTAAATTTAGTATAAATATAACAATGAATTAGTCAGGAATTTAATGGATAATTTGAATGAAGATAAATTTTTTATAAAATTTAAAAAACAAAAAAAAAGTGCAGGAAACTTCCCTAAAATTTTTTTTTATCATAAACCAGTGCAGGAAACTTCCTCCCCTCGGTTCTTCTTAGTCATTTGAATGCTCTGTACCTACACAATACGATTTTTAATTATATTTTATTATATTTATTTTAATTGAATAAATAAACATACAAATGTATTTGAAGTCTATTGGAAATTGTATTTAAAACTGATTAATTTGATCATAATATTTTAAAAGAAGAGAAAACTTTGTTACTTTAAGATAATATTCTAATATTTTACATTATTCGTTTAATTAATAATAAAGCATTATTCCATTTACATGAATAATATCTCCAATCAATCGAAATCATTGTAATTGTGAAATTGTATAAATAAATTAATGAAATTGATTTATAATTTGATAAATATAATCTTAAAAACTAACTAAATTAATAGCATAAATTCCATTATCGCAGTTATGGTTTAAATCAGAAATTATATGAAGAAAATAAAACTAAAAATATTTCTTATAAATATTGATAAAAATTACTAATGATATTATTTATCTCTTTCATATATTAAAGGTAAATAAAATTTGCGTAAAAACTTCAATATTAAAATCTTTTGACTTTTTGGAAAATATATATAGAATAAGAAAGAATAGAAAAATTAGAATTAGGCAATTTCAATATAGTTTATTTGATTTTAACTTAAAACCCTCAAAATAATGAGATTAGCTAAATAATAAAAGGGTTATATTACCTTTTTAATAAAAAATTAAATATTTAAATATCTATTTTTTATTATTTAAAAAATTTCTTCAGAAATTAAATTAAAATAAATTAATTTAAGATATAAATTAAAACCATAATCATTTATCTCCACAATTTATTTATTTATAAACAAGTATTTTTTAACATATTCTTTTTAACATCAATAATTTATTGGATTTATTAGTATTTACTGATTAAAACTCTATAGAAAATTCATAACTTAGTTAAAGATGTTTTCCAAACCTAATTTTATTTTAGCAATATTTTTTAATATAATTTAATTAAAGTTAAATACTTAAGATCACTATTGCAGTCTCTACATTTATTAAATAATAAATATATGAATACTTTTTTGTTATTTAAATTTTTTTAAGAGATAATGTATTATTTAGATTAAATTTTTTATTAATTTAAAATTTGAACTATTCCCCAATTTATTTAGTAAAATAAGTTATATTTCTTTGCAATCTATACTTGTAAATTTTGATCGAACTCAGTATTGTGGTAAATTTTTAATTATTAAATGTCTAGATTTAAATTATTAAAAGAAAGCCTAATTTAGTAAAAGATTTGTAAGTAATAACCTAAGGTGTAGACAGAGTTTGAAAATTCCCGTAAATACGAAGGATTATAAAAAATAAAATGACCTTTAAAACTTTAAAATATGAGTAACTAAATAAATTAACAAAAGAATCTTTGATAAAGATTTGAGTAATTAAATGAACTCAAGAGAAATTTCTAATTAAGTTAAAATATTGAGAGCACAATAAATTAATTTGTAATTAATTTCTTATTTTAATATTTCAGAGAAATAGCAATTGACTTTACTATTTTCTAAATTTCTATACAACAAATATCTCATAATATCTTTTATAAAAATGCATTAAAACTGTATCGTACTATTCTAAATATTTTAATTTAAATTTCAAATTATAATTAAAATTAGATTTACCTATGTATTAATTATTTTTATAAATTATTACTTTAACAATAGTAAGATTTTGTTTTTATTACTACGAATTATCCTGGAAATCTGAATCAATTTTTTAACTTGGCTAGTTATTTGCTCTCAACAATTCTACTGAGGTTTCCATTTCATCTCTAGATTTTGAAGTATATTTTGAATGCATCTATTGCTTCTCCTCTTCATCTTATACTTTAAATTCATTCTCTTTTCTATCGTTTTCTTCTTGCAAACCTTATAGATAATCAGGACTAGTATCACATTTTAATGAGTCATTTATTATTTCTTAAATACCATATAATTTTATTCATAATTTTACCCTTTTCTATTTCAATACATAGTAAAAGGGAGAAATTAATTTTGATGGCAGAAATTGCAAAATTTGTTGCATCTATAAATCAGGTTAAAGTTCAACTGTATGTTTTTATGTCATTTATTAGAAAAATTAATTAATTTTAAATCTTTTTAATTAATAAAAATTATTAATCAATTGAGCAAACAATCCTAATTTAAATTCACAGAGATAATAATGAATTTAAAAATATGTCGTTAATGATGATGTTTTATTTTAAGTCTCCTGTTCATTAACTTTTACGGCGTTGTCAACCTCTAAATCGTCAAGCAAGAAATCGATGTTTTAATTTCATTAATTCCTTCTTTTATCTTTCGCAGGAAAATTTAAACACAAAAATCTCTTAGGATTATTATTAAAAAATAGATCAGGAGACCTTGCATAGGATAACTTTATTATGAATAAATAAAATCGAAACATAAGTGCACCTTAATTTGCTTAAAACTAAAAATCTTTCGCAGGAGAGATTTTCTCTGGTACAACATAATTTTGTGAATCTGCCATAATTTAAGGTTAAATGCCTATTTAATATAATTTATAATTATAATCTAATTGCTACAAATTTATAAGTCATAATATATTAAGATTAATTCGATTAAAGCCAATAAAGTTTAGTATTTAAGGAAATTGATATATTAATTAAAAATTAAATAATGATTTTTCAAGTAATATAGATTATATTTTGTTTGATATTCAAAGCATAAAATACAATATAAATTGCAATATTAATATTTTGTTTTTAAGTAATAAAAATCAAAGATTGTTTTCCAGATAGAAATCTATAACATATATATTTTTATTTAGTTATAATAAAAACCAATTTGATTTTAAGTAAAATATTTAAAAATTATATTATTAAATTAAAATATCAATTTACTAAAAAATATAAATATAGATTTTTTCATCTAATCTTTAGTAAACTAAAATTTAATTGTTAAATTTATCATCATCTAAAGAGGGTTTATTAAAAATGAAAATAATCTATATTTTCTTCGAAAATGTAAAAAAAAATTTTTAACATAATATTTATTAACTCATTTAAATTTAACTTGTTTTATTAAAAATAATTATATTTTTAAATTGAATTTGACTTCACTATTCTTTTGTTTTTAAAACCAAAATCTTTAAGATAAAGCTCAATAAAATATAAATTTATTGTAATTAAATTAATATACTATTTAGAAATACTCTAAGTTTAGATTTAAGACAAATTAGCCAATATAATAAACTTGAAATAATTATATTAATTAAAAAATTATATTATTTAATTCCATGCCTTTTTCTATTTTATAGTAATACTTTAAAATTAAAATAAATAATTCATTTTATTTTTTAGCCTAATTCTGTTAATGCCATTGAATACTTTAATTGGCATATTTTTTTAGTTAGTAAAATATTAAGTATTTTATAACATTTAATACATTTTGCCTCAATATATAAAGATTACAGACTGTTATTCTATTTATTTAAATTTTCCATTTAGTAATTAAGAGCAATAATTTTAAATTCATAGTTCAACGAAAAAATTTGATTAATTTTTTAAAATCAATAAATTTTAAGCATAATTGTAAGGCAATCGGTGAACGTGCCAAGTAATGGAATTATTCCGTTTTTTATATGGGTTATTCCCTTATATAGATTGACCTTAAAGTATAAGGCTATCTGAGTATATTATCTGACACTTAGTCATTATTTCCATACAGCTTTCAATAATAATTATAATAAACTAATTATGTCTATCATCTAATCAAGATGAAAAAATGTAGTAAAATTATTATTTTTAATTAAAATCAACATTTTTATTTTTGTAATATTTAGTATTCTTAAAATAATTTAAATGTTTGCTATTTGGTTGAGCTACTTCTCAATAAAGTATTTAAAAAAATTATCAAAGTTTATACTTTAAAATATATATTTTTAGAAAATAATAGCTATTTTTTTATTTCACTTTCGATATCATGAATAAGTTCAAGCTATATTTTTGCTATTTCCAATAAAAGTTAATTATTCATAGATATTTTTCTCATTAAATAATTAAAATATTAAGGTACTTTCGCTAACTTTATCAATGATAATATTTATTATCTCAATTCCAATAATATTATTTTTATTATTTCACTATGAAATAAAATTTTTGATTTGAACTCATGACATGACATGAATATTAAATTTATATGAATTTTATATTTCACTTATTTCTAACCTATAGATATTTATTAATTGCTATCAATGATTTGAAAATTATTGATAGATTAGAAATAAATAAATATGATAAAATTATAAAATAATAGAGCAAGGAGTAATATATTATAAATTTAAAGCTTTGTCTTCTAAAACTACTAAAAACCCTAATATCTTATAAATATTATGTATCTTAAGAATCTTTATCGAAGAGCACACTTTTCTTCAAAACTAGTTAGATCTGTGAGTTATACTCATGGTACAGCAAATGAAACACTGCTAAGTGAACATATTTCTCAGAGATTAAGAACTATAACAGAAAAGTATCCATATAATAAAAGATGAAGTAAAAAAATGTAATTTGGTTTTTATTATAAAACATGGCGGTAATTTCCCATCATCAAAACATATAATGGACTTATGAAGAATTAAATACTAAAGTGGAAACAATCGCAAGAGGTCTTATAGCTCTTGGACTTAATAAAGGAGATCGTATAGGAATTTACTCATAAAATAAGGCAGAGTGGACGCTTTTGCAATTCGCTGCAGCAAGAGCAGATCTTATTTTAGTAAATGTAAATCCTGCATTTCAACAGTCTGAATTGACTTATGCTCTCAAAAAAGTTGGAATTAAAACACTAGTAATGGCTGAATCATTTAAGAGTAGCAATTATGTCAAAATAGTTTAAGATATCATCCCAGAATTACTGACTACGAAAAATCCACTTGATCTTGGCAACTTGAAAGAGTTTCCAGACCTAAAAAATATAGTTTTGTTAAGTGATAATAAAGTTCAAGGCATGATTAACTTCAAAGATCTTGAGACTCTTTCTGACTCGAATGATGAATATGAATTGTAAAAACGTGAAAGAAGTATAGATTTTGAAAGTCCTACAAACATATAATTCACATCTGGTACTACAGGATATCCAAAAGGAGCAACTCTTAGTCATTTCAATATTCTTAATAATGCTTATTATTTGGGGTTGGGCATGCGAAATACTCCTGAGGACAAAATTATCATACCAGTACCTCTATATCATTGTTTTGGTATGGTTATTGGAAATTTGTGTGCCTTAAATTTTGGTTCTACAATCTATATCCAGAATATTTTTTTATTTTCATTATGATTGTAAATAAATATTAGAACATTGATTTATATTATAATATAAATATATAACTAAAAGGAATAATTATGGAAATCTTTTGTTCTTAAAAAAAAGATTATTGCAAGAAAAAATCATTCTTAATTTTAACTTTATTTTAAATTATGCATGAAGTAAATTTGTTATAAATTATTGGTTAATTTTAGATTTTTATTTCAAGTAAAATGCTTACGAATAACTTTAAATAAAAAAGCTGAACCTAGGTATCATTATTCTACTTATATTAATAGAAGAAAATACTTTATAAACAACATATTAATTTGGTGTTTTAAAATGGTTTATCCAAGTGAGGGATTTGATCCTAAAGCTAGTTTAGAAGCTGTTACAAAGTACAAAGGAACATCCTTATATGGAGTTCCAACTATGTTTATTGCAATGCTTGAAGAGTACAAGAAAAATCCAAGTGCTTATGACATTTCAACTTTAAGAACAGGATTTATAGCAGGTTCTGGCGTTCCTGAAGTCTTGGTACATCGAATTGAGAATGAATTAGGGATTAAAGAATTTACACATGGCTATGGATTAACTGAATGCTCACCTGTGGTTTCTATGAGCACAGCACACGACCCATTAGCAAAGAAAGCTCAAACCGTGGGCAGAACTATGCCACATGTCGAATTAAAAATTATTAATCCTGAGACAAGCTAAACTTTGAAATGGGGTGAACCTGGTGAAGTTTGTGCTCGTGGTTATGGAGTGATGACTGGCTACTTTAATGATTAAGAAAAATCAAAGGATACAATATGCCCTAAAGGCTGGCTAAGAACAGGAGATTTAGGACAGTTTGATGAAGATGGATTCCTGAAAATTATAGGAAGATCAAAGGATATTATTGTCATGCTTTATATTATAAGATATGATTATTAGAGGAGGAGAAAATATTTACCCAAGAGAGATTGAAGAATTCTTCATGAGTCATTCAAATGTTCTTGATGTTCAAGTTATCGGAGTAACAGATGAATTTATGGGTGAAGAGGTCTGCGCATGGATCAAACTAAAGGAATCTGGAAAAACCACACCTTAAGACTTCTTAGAATTCTCTAAAGGAAAAATTGCGCATTATAAAATCCCAAGATACATTAGATTGGTTGACAGCTTCCCTTTAACCGTGACTGGTAAAGTAAAAAAGAATGAAATGAGACATATCACAAATGAGGTATTAAAGCAACTCAAACATGATATTGTGGAAATTAGAGCCCCTAAAAAGAAAAGTACAGAATGATTAAGGAAGACGTTTAGAATAGATATGAATAACTTTTAGTTTGATATTATTTCTTAATTTTCATTAATTTAAAAAAAAGAAATACTTCTAAAAGCATAAATTTGACATAAATAAACATCATTTCAAATCAATAGAGTTAAATAATATAAATTAGAAATCATTCTTGTGAGTTGCTTCAACCAATTAATTCATTTATGATGAAAATTTAATAATAATTGATTTATATGACAACTTTACTATTTAAGTTAAACGATATTTGTTTGAAGTTTGTTAGTTTTAAGTATAATAATTTAAAATAAAATTATGTTTAGAAATTCCTATTGTACTTAATAAGAGGAAATTTGTTTTAATAAATAAACTAAGAGCTTTTATAATTTTCAAAAATTATAGCTTTAAACAATATTATATTATTATTAAGTATTATTTCAAGATAATTAGTTTAATCATTTTCTAAACATAAAATATAAATTATTGCATGATTATATGATGTGGTAAATATTTTGAGAAAAAGAAAACTATTAAATTTATTTAAAAAAATTTAATTTATTCAATAATTATAAATCACTTGAAAATCATAACAATCTAATGCAGCAGTATTACTAATCCATATACTTTTAATTATTTTATTAGCACAAATATATTTTCTATTCATTTAATATAACTCAAATAAGATCCCCGAGAATATCTTAGAAGCAACAAACAAATTAATCACTGCGAAATCCAAGTATGACAATGGACTGCTTCAGAGAAGGCAGACGAGACTCTTTAACTATCTCCATTTGTAAAATAATCCAGATCCACTAAATTAGGCAAGATCCCAACATAATAATAATATTAATTACATCAACACTCAAAATTCCTAAATTCCTCAAGCTAATGTTTTAGGCGGTATCCTCAAAAATAGTCATCTGAACACAGTAAATAATAGCAATGGAGTTCTGTAACAAACATCATCGCAAAATATTAGCAATAATAAGCAATCTGACAAGGGATTGATTTTGCCGACTTAAACACACTCAAATGCTACTTTGTAGAACAATAATTATACCTAATAGTATCACAGTGGTAATGAATAAGTGGGAATAGGTTATATTGGGTAACATTTAACTTAAAACAATATTGCTTAAAAATATATAAGTCGAAAAAGTTACAATAAATTTGCTTTAAAATTTTTTTTATGTTAATAGAATTAAATCTCCCCTTTTTGAGAAGATTAGATCTCTCCAATGCCATATTCTGGGTTGATTTATTATTTTAATATATTGCTAGTATAAATATATTTAAATTTAGATTTGACTCAGAATTTGAGGTAGTATCAATTAATCAAATGAGAATTTTTGTTTATTTATTATTATTATTATTACTATTACTATTAATTATTATAAGGATTTATAAACTACGATGAAGAAGTAAACAGCACTACAACCAGGAGCACCGTTACACGCATCAACATCATATGGTTACCTAATTTTTTCTGAGATTACTAAAGGTAAGTTAGTTGCTGTTTACCCTGAGGTATGTATAGGCTTGTCGACTGAATAACCTGATCTGAATCAGGTAGCATATGTAACTCGCCACCCCTCTCCGTACTATTTTGATCATTCGGCGGTTAAAATCAATGGGCAGATCTTGGGGTTGAACCAGGCGCGATCAAATAAGCAGTCTGCCACCAACCCGCCCTCCTGATTAAGATCAATAATTATATTTTATCAATAATATTTTTATTTCTTCAATTATTCAAGCAACTATTAGATTTAAACTAAATCTGACTAGTTACTTAATTCAAGAATCACTCGTGAAAATATTAATGACCTCTATATATTTATTTTTATAATAAATTTACCAAACAGCCTTCGATAATGATATCTCGATGTTAAGTGTAGACGAAAATCGTGGTATGCTTGGTAGTCGAAGTAGAGGATCTGAAAATAATAATTTCAATTTTAACACTGGCATAGACCCATTTAATAAGAATTATTACGATTAGTAACAGGAATATTCATGAAGTATGATAATACTAAAAATTAACATTCAAATTTTCTACTTTTGTATAAGTATTTTTAAATTAAAACTTTATAGCAAGATTTCCAAAGATATAATAAAAAAAATATTAATTATAATAATCAGTTAAAACTGCTTTTAAATAAACTTTTTATTGAAAGAAATAAAATGACAAATTTCTATTTTAATAGTATATGAAATTTTTGAAATGTTAAATTGTAATTAATATTAGAATAATTTCTTGTCTTATCAATATTTTTTATATTTCTTGTATTTTATGAATAATAAATAAATGCTAAGAATCGTCATTCTATCATAGATGTTGAGACAAACAACCATGTTTATATAATTGCTAAAAATCTATTATTATTAATGGATTAATATTGAGTCTAGTAATTTTATATAGTTTATAAAAGTTCTTGACATTGAAGAGGTAAACAGAAACAAAAGAATCCTCAGAGATTATTTCAAGGATTAAATAAAAGAATAAAGGAGATTGACAAGCAGTAAGCTAAATTAAGCTATAAAAATAAATTTAATTTATTATTACAAATTACCTTTATTAATCAGGTTTACTAGTTATAAATAAATTTAAGAAGGGTTTATTCAGTAAATAGGACTCCCTTACAAAAGCGATATAATAACAGTCCGCCGCTGCTATCAGAAGATCCTCAGTCAAAAATTTGACTGCCCTTTTATAAGGTAATGAAATCCCAATATCTCCAACTAAGAAGGTTCATAAATCAATGAAGAAGTTTTTTTAATAGAAAATTTCAAAAAACCAGAGAGATTAGAAACTTAATATTAGCAATATTTGGAATTAATCATAGAAACCTTCTTAGAAAATTGAAGATGAGAATAGTTATCTGGACTCAAACTTCACTTCTCAATCTTCAAAAATCAAGCACAAGAAGACCATGTTCTAAAACGCAATTGATTTTATGATTTAACCCAAGGAGGAGTAAGCTGAAGATGGAATAAATGAGAGTTAAATCAGAATGATTAATAGGAGAAGCTAAAACTCGTGTATGATTTTATATCCAGACTCAAATATGAGGAGTCTTGTAGATGCAACCTCATTTGCTCTCATGATAATAATTTCCATTTATATACCAGTCGTCCTTGCATTCAATGTTGATACATCGGGAAGCTTTGACTACTTTGAACTTTTTATCGATGTTTGGTTTCTCACAGAAATTTTATTCAATTTTATTACAGGTTACTATCACAAAGGCATACTTATATTAGAAAGAAGCAAAATAATATGGAGTTATTTGATGAGCTGGTTTTTTATCGATTTGTTCAGCTCTCTTCCAATATTAATAAATGGAATATTTATAATTAAAGTTCTTGTATTTATAGTCAATTTAGTAAATATTGATCATCTTTATCATCAGTAAAGATGACGCAGGAAATTATTAAGCAGTGAGGTCAGCTAAGCTTCTTAGGATTGTGAGATTTGCAAGATATGCTAGACTGATTAGATTAATAAAATTTTTACGTTTGAACAAATATCTTTAACCTTTTGAAGAGCTCATTGTGACAGATTATGCACATCTTGGAGTAAGATTCCTTAAAATTACTTGCGCTGTTGTTTTTATTGCTCATTGGGCAGCTTGTGTAATTTACATGATTTAATCCTATAAATTATTTATATGTAAAACATTAGCAATCATAAGTTGAATCAAATATGTCACTACCTTATAAATTGATTAAAATTAAATACTTTTAAATTTTAATTTTAAATTTTATGGATTTGATTGGAGTTAATGATTTCAACGATCAAGGTACTAATTGGCTTACTTTATAGAATCTAAATGATTCTTCCATTTTTGAACAATATATTAACTCTTTATATTGGACTATTACAACTATGTGCACAGTGGGATATGGGGACTTCCATCCAGTCACTTCAAATGAGAGAGTTATATCTATGGTCATAATGATTATATCTTCAGGAGTTTTTGCCTTTATTATTGGAGACATTAGTCGAATCTAATCTCAAAATTCTTTTTAAAATTACTTGGTGGAAATATTTATTATAAGTAGCTTCAGATTAAATGTACTACAAAAGTTTATGATTTTACGGATCGTCTTATTAAATTATAATATGAATTAATTCGATGGTATTTAGTTTTAATGGTTTATGAGTTTAGAATGGTGAGCAGCTTTAACTTCTTGGCAGACCAATTTAGAGAGAAGATGATTTATGTAGATAAGTTTCTCAAATAAAAATATATACCATTAAACATCAGAGTTTAAGTGAAAAGATATTTGGAGTATAATTTACAACTAAAAAAGCATTATAAAATTGAGGAGAGAGATGTTCTCGGACTTTTAAATGAAGACTTAAGAACTAAAATATTTATTGTATTTTTAAAGAACCAAACTGAAGGTATATTTTAATGGAAAGATTCTCTAGAATATAGATGTACTAAAGAAATTTCCCATGGAATTCTTGAGCAATTTAAGCTTTATTTTAAGAAAGGAAATATATATAGTAGATGATAATCTGATAATAGAAAAAGAAAATGGCGATGAAATGTTTTTTATGCAAACTGGTCGTGTAGCAGTAATTCATAAAAAATCTAAGACTCACATTGCTGAACTTGAAATGGAAAAATACTTTGGTGAGATAGGGTTCTTTACAGACCTCCCAAGGTAGTCAACGATTAAAGCCAGAGATTTCACAGAGGTCTTAATTCTGAAGAGAGATGATTTTCTCATTATGGCTAGAAATATATAATCAGACGCTTCTTTAGCTTTGTTTTTGAGAATCAGACAAAGCGTTGTCTAATTTTAAATATGCATTAATTATATTTAACATAAATATTGCTGAGAATAGTAAGGATATGAAGCTGCTAATGATTAAGTGTTACATTTGTAATGTAATCGGTCATATAGCTATAAATTGCAAATAATTTCATAGACTAAAGGGAAATCTTAAAAGATACTTGAAAAAGAGATATAATACGGACCACTATTAAACTGAAGAAGGTTTTGATAATTAAATGCCTCAAATAAAAATTGTTGAAAATCCATTGCTAGTATCTTTAGAATCTCAAGAAAATTTATGAATCTTAGTATTTTTTTATATTTAACAAATAGGAACAGGAAAGTAAGCAAAAAAGCTAGAAAAATAAAACCTCCAAGAAAAAGGATGAGCATTAAAAAATTATAAGTTAGAAGGAATGTGTCTCCCAAAAGAACAAGAACTGATATCAGAGACTTAGACCCAGTATCTAAAATTTCCAATACTAAACTAACTTTCTTTTTGCAGAGCTTAATTAATAGTTTGATCCAAGTTTAACTTAGTAATAAACCTGCATTTCAATGACTGTGTATCTTCATTCATTTAGTCAGAAAATTAAACAAGTGTAGGGGATCCTTAGCAAAATAATTTCTTCGAGGATGTACCTTAGATTCATTTAAATAGCGGAAATATCCAAAGCCAAAAAAGCTTAAGTGATAGTGATCAATCAAGGCTAAGTGTTACTTTTGCAAATCTTCAAAATTTGAATTAATACCATAAAGAATTGTCATAAGTCTCAAGTGCCCCAAAATTAGTGGAAAATGACTTTGATGGAAACCTT
>ARYC01018940.1:0-39482 GCA_000711775.1 Oxytricha trifallax
GCAAATATTAGCAATAATAAGCAATCTGACAAGGGATTGATTTTGCCGACTTAAACACACTCAAATGCTACTTTGTAGAACAATAATTATACCTAATAGTATCACAGTGGTAATGAATAAGTGGGAATAGGTTATATTGGGTAACATTTAACTTAAAACAATATTGCTTAAAAATATATAAGTCGAAAAAGTTACAATAAATTTGCTTTAAAATTTTTTTTATGTTAATAGAATTAAATCTCCCCTTTTTGAGAAGATTAGATCTCTCCAATGCCATATTCTGGGTTGATTTATTATTTTAATATATTGCTAGTATAAATATATTTAAATTTAGATTTGACTCAGAATTTGAGGTAGTATCAATTAATCAAATGAGAATTTTTTTTATTTATTATTATTATTATTACTATTACTATTAATTATTATAAGGATTTATAAACTACGATGAAGAAGTAAACAGCACTACAACCAGGAGCACCGTTACACGCATCAACATCATATGGTTACCTAATTTTTTCTGAGATTACTAAAGGTAAGTTAGTTGCTGTTTACCCTGAGGTATGTATAGGCTTGTCGACTGAATAACCTGATCTGAATCAGGTAGCATATGTAACTCGCCACCCCTCTCCGTACTATTTTGATCATTCGGCGGTTAAAATCAATGGGCAGATCTTGGGGTTGAACCAGGCGCGATCAAATAAGCAGTCTGCCACCAACCCGCCCTCCTGATTAAGATCAATAATTATATTTTATCAATAATATTTTTATTTCTTCAATTATTCAAGCAACTATTAGATTTAAACTAAATCTGACTAGTTACTTAATTCAAGAATCACTCGTGAAAATATTAATGACCTCTATATATTTATTTTTATAATAAATTTACCAAACAGCCTTCGATAATGATATCTCGATGTTAAGTGTAGACGAAAATCGTGGTATGCTTGGTAGTCGAAGTAGAGGATCTGAAAATAATAATTTCAATTTTAACACTGGCATAGACCCATTTAATAAGAATTATTACGATTAGTAACAGGAATATTCATGAAGTATGATAATACTAAAAATTAACATTCAAATTTTCTACTTTTGTATAAGTATTTTTAAATTAAAACTTTATAGCAAGATTTCCAAAGATATAATAAAAAAAATATTAATTATAATAATCAGTTAAAACTGCTTTTAAATAAACTTTTTATTGAAAGAAATAAAATGACAAATTTCTATTTTAATAGTATATGAAATTTTTGAAATGTTAAATTGTAATTAATATTAGAATAATTTCTTGTCTTATCAATATTTTTTATATTTCTTGTATTTTATGAATAATAAATAAATGCTAAGAATCGTCATTCTATCATAGATGTTGAGACAAACAACCATGTTTTAATTGCTAAAAATCTATTATTATTAATGGATTAATATTGAGTCTAGTAATTTTATATAGTTTATAAAAGTTCTTGACATTGAAGAGGTAAACAGAAACAAAAGAATCCTCAGAGATTATTTCAAGGATTAAATAAAAGAATAAAGGAGATTGACAAGAGTAAGCTAAATTAAGCTATAAAAATAAATTTAATTTATTATTACAAATTACCTTTATTAATCAGGTTTACTAGTTATAAATAAATTTAAGAAGGGTTTATTCAGTAAATAGGACTCCCTTACAAAAGCGATATAATAACAGTCCGCCGCTGCTATCAGAAGATCCTCAGTCAAAAATTTGACTGCCCTTTTATAAGGTAATGAAATCCCAATATCTCCAACTAAGAAGGTTCATAAATCAATGAAGAAGTTTTTTTAATAGAAAATTTCAAAAAACCAGAGAGATTAGAAACTTAATATTAGCAATATTTGGAATTAATCATAGAAACCTTCTTAGAAAATTGAAGATGAGAATAGTTATCTGGACTCAAACTTCACTTCTCAATCTTCAAAAATCAAGCACAAGAAGACCATGTTCTAAAACGCAATTGATTTTATGATTTAACCCAAGGAGGAGTAAGCTGAAGATGGAATAAATGAGAGTTAAATCAGAATGATTAATAGGAGAAGCTAAAACTCGTGTATGATTTTATATCCAGACTCAAATATGAGGAGTCTTGTAGATGCAACCTCATTTGCTCTCATGATAATAATTTCCATTTATATACCAGTCGTCCTTGCATTCAATGTTGATACATCGGGAAGCTTTGACTACTTTGAACTTTTTATCGATGTTTGGTTTCTCACAGAAATTTTATTCAATTTTATTACAGGTTACTATCACAAAGGCATACTTATATTAGAAAGAAGCAAAATAATATGGAGTTATTTGATGAGCTGGTTTTTTATCGATTTGTTCAGCTCTCTTCCAATATTAATAAATGGAATATTTATAATTAAAGTTCTTGTATTTATAGTCAATTTAGTAAATATTGATCATCTTTATCATCAGTAAAGATGACGCAGGAAATTATTAAGCAGTGAGGTCAGCTAAGCTTCTTAGGATTGTGAGATTTGCAAGATATGCTAGACTGATTAGATTAATAAAATTTTTACGTTTGAACAAATATCTTTAACCTTTTGAAGAGCTCATTGTGACAGATTATGCACATCTTGGAGTAAGATTCCTTAAAATTACTTGCGCTGTTGTTTTTATTGCTCATTGGGCAGCTTGTGTAATTTACATGATTTAATCCTATAAATTATTTATATGTAAAACATTAGCAATCATAAGTTGAATCAAATATGTCACTACCTTATAAATTGATTAAAATTAAATACTTTTAAATTTTAATTTTAAATTTTATGGATTTGATTGGAGTTAATGATTTCAACGATCAAGGTACTAATTGGCTTACTTTATAGAATCTAAATGATTCTTCCATTTTTGAACAATATATTAACTCTTTATATTGGACTATTACAACTATGTGCACAGTGGGATATGGGGACTTCCATCCAGTCACTTCAAATGAGAGAGTTATATCTATGGTCATAATGATTATATCTTCAGGAGTTTTTGCCTTTATTATTGGAGACATTAGTCGAATCTAATCTCAAAATTCTTTTTAAAATTACTTGGTGGAAATATTTATTATAAGTAGCTTCAGATTAAATGTACTACAAAAGTTTATGATTTTACGGATCGTCTTATTAAATTATAATATGAATTAATTCGATGGTATTTAGTTTTAATGGTTTATGAGTTTAGAATGGTGAGCAGCTTTAACTTCTTGGCAGACCAATTTAGAGAGAAGATGATTTATGTAGATAAGTTTCTCAAATAAAAATATATACCATTAAACATCAGAGTTTAAGTGAAAAGATATTTGGAGTATAATTTACAACTAAAAAAGCATTATAAAATTGAGGAGAGAGATGTTCTCGGACTTTTAAATGAAGACTTAAGAACTAAAATATTTATTGTATTTTTAAAGAACCAAACTGAAGGTATATTTTAATGGAAAGATTCTCTAGAATATAGATGTACTAAAGAAATTTCCCATGGAATTCTTGAGCAATTTAAGCTTTATTTTAAGAAAGGAAATATATATAGTAGATGATAATCTGATAATAGAAAAAGAAAATGGCGATGAAATGTTTTTTATGCAAACTGGTCGTGTAGCAGTAATTCATAAAAAATCTAAGACTCACATTGCTGAACTTGAAATGGAAAAATACTTTGGTGAGATAGGGTTCTTTACAGACCTCCCAAGGTAGTCAACGATTAAAGCCAGAGATTTCACAGAGGTCTTAATTCTGAAGAGAGATGATTTTCTCATTATGGCTAGAAATATATAATCAGACGCTTCTTTAGCTTTGTTTTTGAGAATCAGACAAAGCGTTGTCTAATTTTAAATATGCATTAATTATATTTAACATAAATATTGCTGAGAATAGTAAGGATATGAAGCTGCTAATGATTAAGTGTTACATTTGTAATGTAATCGGTCATATAGCTATAAATTGCAAATAATTTCATAGACTAAAGGGAAATCTTAAAAGATACTTGAAAAAGAGATATAATACGGACCACTATTAAACTGAAGAAGGTTTTGATAATTAAATGCCTCAAATAAAAATTGTTGAAAATCCATTGCTAGTATCTTTAGAATCTCAAGAAAATTTATGAATCTTAGTATTTTTTTATATTTAACAAATAGGAACAGGAAAGTAAGCAAAAAAGCTAGAAAAATAAAACCTCCAAGAAAAAGGATGAGCATTAAAAAATTATAAGTTAGAAGGAATGTGTCTCCCAAAAGAACAAGAACTGATATCAGAGACTTAGACCCAGTATCTAAAATTTCCAATACTAAACTAACTTTCTTTTTGCAGAGCTTAATTAATAGTTTGATCCAAGTTTAACTTAGTAATAAACCTGCATTTCAATGACTGTGTATCTTCATTCATTTAGTCAGAAAATTAAACAAGTGTAGGGGATCCTTAGCAAAATAATTTCTTCGAGGATGTACCTTAGATTCATTTAAATAGCGGAAATATCCAAAGCCAAAAAAGCTTAAGTGATAGTGATCAATCAAGGCTAAGTGTTACTTTTGCAAATCTTCAAAATTTGAATTAATACCATAAAGAATTGTCATAAGTCTCAAGTGCCCCAAAATTAGTGGAAAATGACTTTGATGGAAACCTTATTCCTAATATGGTGCATTTCGATACCCCAAGAAAAGAACAGACTAACCCTAAATTGCTCAAAAGTTTAATTTTATTTCTTACTATTAAGGATTCAAACTAAAACTAAGAATTAATTAAAACGGAAGAGGAGTGTCAAATCCAAATTAAGGGAAGAAGTTATTTAAGAAGATTTACTCGAAGACTATCAATCTTCAAATAATAATGAAAATAGTGTATCTTCAAAAGAAAGCTCATCTTAAAGTCTTAGAAATCATTCAAGATTCTAACTGAACCTATCTGAAAGAATGAACGACAACTTTATCAATTAGTAAAATCTTTGCAAGGAAATTCAAGATACATTATCACATGATTCTCAAGAGGAGATTCAAAACAGCAATAATGAAGAGGAAAAATAGCCACTTATTTTTAAGTAGAAAACAATAAAGTCTAGAGCAGAGCTGATCACTGATGATATAAATTAATTGAGTAAAATTGTAGGGCAGAGGAAACGTTTTGACAGTATAGAGAGAGAGGAGACCCAAGCTTAAAATTTAAGCAGACGATAGAGCACTTTCAAACTAAAAAGAAAGATCTTTATCAAACCATGTTTATTTTTAATTTTATAGTTTGCTTTAATCATTTATTAAAACCAATGGTTGAAATTTCTCGAAAAGTATCTAGGGGAGATGCAAACAACCTTCATAAATTCAATGAAAGTTTGGGGTCCGATTTAATGTAAACAAATAACTCTAGATTTTATGAAAACTATAATCAATCAACTCCTTAAAGAAGAGAAAAGAAAGTTTTCGAGGACAAATATTCAGAATTAATACAATCATCAATTGTTTCGCAAAATATTGATAAAACCAAAAGTAAAAAGAAACTCAAGGAACATCTTATATAAAATTCATTTAAATCAGCTTATAGTAATATATAAGGGTTAATAAAATAGTTTATTTATGAAGTTGTATTTTTAAGGAGAAAAATAAATATCAATGAAGAAAATCTATCTTCAAATCTCTCAGGAATCATCAAGCGAGTTAAAAATTAAAATCAAATTTGACCTATCTTGCGACCTATATCCTTTGATTCTTTTATTCCCAATATTTTTAATATAAATGCTGCTTTTTTAATTCATAATAGAATTTAAAGAGTATTTTTATCATTTAAAGACACTGCAAAATGCTGGAATACTGATCGCTTTTGTTTGTACTATTAAAAGTTGGATTGGAATCATCCAATCCAACTTGATTGGTCGTTGTTTGTCATATGGACAGTAGGTTAAGAAATCTTAAGTATTAAATATAATTCTATTTGCGACTAGCTTTAAAAATAAAGTACATAAAGATATAACATTATTAGGAATGACAAATTACATATTATACTACTAATTATTTGTCAACTTTTGAAAATAGATTATATTATGATCAATTAATACACGGAAAAATAGACTTTTTTTTAATTTATAAAGCTTTTGAAACACTTTTAACTATTAAACTACTAAATAAAAAGTAAGATGTTAATTTTCAGCATAATTTTAATTTTAAATAACAACTAATTTATAAGTAACATAAAAAGTTCTTATCATTCTTTCAAATTTGATGACTAAAATAAGAGGAAAAGTATTATTAAGAACTAACATAATCCAAATATGATTCAAGATTCACTTGAGGGTTTAGATTAATGATTTATTAATGATAAAGTTTAAAATTTTATAAAGTAGTAATAAAGCTTTTTTAATAGTTTTTTTTAATTATTTATTTTCTGATTTTAAATTGATTTATTGTTAAATAGAAAAAATATTTTTTAAATAAATATTTTTGTTCGTTAAAAGCTCTTTAAATTAAATTAAAAAAATATTACATATATTCCAAGATTCACAAAATTAAAAAATTTTATGTTACCAATAAAATTAAAAATTATAATTTAAAAAAAATATGTTATAAATTAAAATTATACAGCTATAATGTAATTTAACTTGAGCAAAGTTACAAATAAAATTAATTTGATCATTAAATGCTTATATCCTCTCATAAAAATGTAAATTTATTTTATACTAATGAGTAAAAATTATTAAATATTATAAAATAACACTCCATATTTAATGATGGGATTTTTAGAGAGTGGGTTGTATATGGATTTCATCAAATTTTTATTTCGCAATAAATTGTAATTCATTGCTTAAGATTAAATTAAAATTATTTACAAAATCTTTATGAAAAAATATCATTTTTTTAGCATTATATTTCTCTTTGATTTATGTTGATATTTTTTAAATCTTCATTTTATAACTAAAACAAGATTATATTTATTTAGACTTTATTTATTTGTTATATGCAATAATAAATTTAATGCAACTTTTACTAAAATTAGAAAAATTCTTAAAAAATTTAAAGGAAATAAATAAATAAAATCCAGTTAATACTTTCACTTTAAAGCTATCTTTATTCCTTCATTAACCATTTCTACGTTATTGTTATTGCATTTACACAGGTGGTCTTTAATTTTAATTTTGCAGTGGATGCCTAGGTCTATAATTATTTCCTTAATTCTATCCCATTTACTAGTGATTTATTTGCTAATTCATATTATTAGCATTTGATTGCAATTGCTATGAATGTGATTACATGGGCATATTTTGCATTTGACCAGGTTAAATCTACTGGTTTTAGTGTAATTACTGCTAATTATTATTCATCATGTTTTGTGGTCTGATATACTAAGGTCTTGCCTGCTACTACTATTATTGAGATTAGTTAACTGGTTGCTATTTGATTTGAGGTTTAAAGTGCATCATTCCATATATTTATTACTCTTGAGATAGCTGATCTTAATTTGCTTATTGATTTGGATACTAAGGATAAAATAATTTTCAATAATATGAAACTATAAAAGGTTTTATTAAAATCACAAATAATTAATTCAATACAAATGATTTATGAAATGTATTAGGCAAAATCAATTAATAAACAAATATAATAAATGCATAAGATTAACTATAATTAAGGATAATTAAATCTTGGAACATTATTTTGAATACCTTAATTCTATACTGCCTATTATCGTGGCCTTATGATCTAATTTGGTGCTCCCTATTTGCCTTCAAAATTTAAGTTTTTTTGCTATGGAATATTATTAACATTATTTTGGTTTCTAATCGGCTACTACTTTATTCTATGATCAGGGATATTGATATTAGTAGACACAATTTAAACAGATTGAGCATCAAATTGGTTATCTTATATATTAAGACTTTGAAAACTTAGAGCGTCATCGTCTTAATATAAATACATATTTAAAATATTGTAAATTATTAATAATTTATTCAAATTCTTCTTAGTTTGCCCTTGTATAGTTACTATTCGCACCATTAAAATAAAATAACTTCATATCAAATTGAACTTATATACCTCAAAAATTAAACTATTATAACAATTACATTATGAAGATTCTTCTGATTTTTTATGGGTCTAGATTAACTTTTATCAAATCGTTATTCATCTTAAGGTTTCTTGACATTATAATTTCCTCTAATCTGTCTTTGGTTTCTTGGCTTTAAAAATTATAAATTATATTTTATTATATTTAAATCATTTTTTAAATATAGTTTAAAATAATTATGCTACTACTTCTTTTATTGTGACTGACATTCCTCACTACAAAATACAATAAAAATAATAATTTTTTGGAATTTAAAATTCGTTGTTCTAATATTCCTTGAATTGGTTATGGGGTTTGTATCTTATTTATTAAATAATTAAAATTAAAGCCGTTTTTATTTTATTATTTTTATTCTAAGAAAGGTACAAATAATTATTTTCAATTATCTATAAGAAGTATAGCAGCAATTGCACTATGACCACTATTGTTTTAGTTCTTCTTCTAGATTTTAATACCAATTGTATGTTTAAATATAGAATATTAATAATCTTTAAATAATAATTAATAATTAGCTTTTTCCTCTTAAATTCTCATAAAATATTCAATAATTTTAAGACGATTTAATAATTGTAAAGTGAAGGATAATTGTTTATAAGATCAATTTAAAATATTCTAAGTTTATGTTTAACATCGAGAAAAGCAATTTAATTAAAATACATAGAAAATAAAAAGTATTTTTATCATATAAATATAAAGCATCAATCTCTTGTTAGGTAATCTCCTCCCCATAAATGTATATTAATTCGTTTAAGTTCAAGGATAATTCATAAGATGTAAGTAGTTTTTTATATGTTTATTTTATTAGATTATGAAAATTATAATTAAACTGGAATCTGGTTTTGAATAAATATAAAATGCCAACTTATCAAGACATTCTAAATAGTTTTTAGGAGTAAAGCAAGCCCAGCATATGCCATCAAGACCCTAGAAAATAAATGGATCTACTATTTAAATTTATTTATATTAATTATATTTTTTCAATATAAATCAAAAAATATATTTATATCATATTTGTTGAAAACACTTTTTGCATTTGTTATTGCACCTTATTTTGCATTTTTCAGTGCAATCAATGCATTTAGGTGTAAATTAATTAAATCATTATAATTTTGAGTTGTATAAATTAAAAAAAATTAAATTTATAATAAATAAAGTCTTTAAATTAATTGATATCAACTTCTGCGGTTTTGAATCTTTCCTTGATATCTTTGAATGGACCAAATGGTATTTAGAAAGTTGTGTTGCAGGTTGGGCATCTATGATTATTAGTTTTATTTTTGCAAACATTACAGAAATATTTTCTCTGAATGCTCAAAGTAAAATTATTTTTCTTCAATTAGAAAACTTACTAACATTTTAATATAATTTGGTGTAAAAATTAATAATCAAAATACTTTACATAATAGAAAAGTAAAATACTAAATATTATAACTTATTCGCAGTAACCTTAGCATCTTTTTCTATAATATTAAATATCAATTTAAATGTATATTAATTTATTGTATTTTTATTAATCTTGCTTCAATAGTTTCATCTCCTGAGTTTATAATATTCCTTTTATCCATATTATTACTTAACTTTATAAATAATAATAATTTCAATAATATAATGTATGCAAAAATAAATTTGTAATTAACTAGGTACATGCTTTGCAATAGATATTTAGTTAGTTGGCTTTAAAATTAATTAAAGTGGATAATCAAAGAGATATGTAATTTAGTTTTAGGAAAAAAATGTACAATATTTTTAAAAATAGGGTTTTGTAAATTGAATGGGCTTATTCTAATATAAATTTTCATATCTAAATTTATAATTTAAGGGATTAATTTGCTAACTCTTTACGGGATCAATAATAAAAACCCCAATACCCCTTAATGAGGTTTATAAGTGCTTTGATTTGTAGGGAATTTGTTAGGGGTTGGGGTTATTAATAGGTTTTAATGTAAATTTATAGTAAATGTATTTAATTTAATCACTCAAAATGCACTTTAGGATCATGTGGAGAGAGCTGAAGCTTATCTTACTTAACCACAACTCTATCTGCTCTATTGATATGTCTGATCTTGAGTTTGGTTATATTATTATTGACTCTGCCATTTGTTTCATTGATTGAGATACTCTTGTTTTGTCAATAAATTGCTTTATTCTTTGTTTGGCATCCTTCTCGCACCTTGTAGAGTAGTATTCATTGCGCGGCATATCGCACTCTATGATTATTGCTGCCATAGCCCACACATCCCATTGAAAGTCACCATCTCTCCAGTCTTCTCTTTCTGGATAATAGCCTGGAGTTCCCATAACACTTCCAAGCCTTGATACTTCCACTCTTAATGATCTGTTTAAATCAATAATTGTTACTGTCACGGGTGAAAAGTTCAACATTATATTCTCAGGCTTGAGATCCCTGTGAACAAAGCCTACTTATGAAGTTCTTTGATACCTTGAATAGCTTAGGTTGCTATTAATGCAAGCTATCTATGATTTCTTTGATCAGATATGAAATCTCTGAGTGTCATTTCAAAGAGTGGTAGTCTGAAGCCAAATGATCTTTGGCTAGAAGAACAGCATCTAGCTTTATTAAGTATTTGCACTCTTTAAACTTAGCCTGAGTGAGTACTTAATATTCATTAGTAAACTCCATTTAATATTTATCATCACTAAGGAGATAGTTGAAAGGATATACCTTGTAAGCATACTGATGATCCTTAAAAACTTTCTTGTCACAGGAGTCCTCTAGAATTAGGTAGCTTTAGAGAGAAGTATCTAAATCAATCTATGCAAGCACTGGAATTTTCTTGTATTATATTTTAATCATGATTTTAGTGACCTCTGATCCTAAGAGGTTGCGTGCAATCCTCACATACTCTGATTCGCTTGCTTGTTAAAGCTCAGCAGCTTAAAGAGGTTACCTTGCTTTTCTTTTGTTGAGCAACTTCAGTTGAGTGTCTTAATCTACAACTTCTATCTCTTTCTTGTCGGCTTTTAAAAGATGCTTCTTTAAATCTCTTGTATGAGAGTACTGCTTATGGCACTCAAAGCAATGCCATCAACTTTGTCATGCTTTAAGTAAACAGTAGGCTTAGCTTCCTTATGGACCTTCATATGCCTGTACCAGCTAGATTTATGAGTGAAGTCTCTTTCACACTTCTCACAAAAATATACTTCAACTTCCTCTGCTTACATAGAAACTTCATTTCTAACTTTCTCCTCCTCTCTGTCTCCGACACACTTGTTTGCCATTAATTTTCTATTATTAATTTCTATTTTAATAACAGAGACCTCAAGTGATAGCTCTGGTTGTTCTTTAAGTGAGTTCATCTCACAGCTATCACACTTTTTATTGCTGCCAAAGGTAAGTCTCATTTAGTTTGATGGAAGTACTGTTATTTTTCTTAAAATGTTAGCGCTCATATTTAAATTTGAATTTAAAATTATAAAACTGCCTCTATAACTGAGAGCTTTGCAAGCCTTCAAGTTTCAAGGGAAGTTCTTAGAGTACTAGAGAAGAAATATGAGTGTTAAGAGACAATCCAACTCTAAATATGGGGGAGGAAGTAACCATTTTTACTATCAATAATAAGTTGATTATAGTACGTACCGATTTAGGAGGTGCACCTAATTAAGTACGTACTGCTTTAGGAGGTATTTTGTGATTTTATGATTAAAATTAGGGTGCTCCTAATTAAGTACTAGCTTTAATTAATGCTCCTAATTAAGTACTAGCATTTTAGGAGCTGCTCCTAATTAAGTACGTACCAATTTAAATTTAAAAATATGGAACTATAACAGTAGAAATTGATATCAATCTCTCAAGTTTGAAACCAGTTCTCAAAACCTTCTCCATATCCTTCTTAGAGGTTGACCTCCTATAGGATGCCCATATTTAATAGTAAGTTTTACAGAGGTATATAATTGAAATCAATAAACTTAAATTTGAATATCATTTCTTAGATCTGTAAACAAGATGGAGTCAATGAATGATGCAATGAAAAGAGTGCAAGCACAAGAATTGATTCAAAGATTTAGAAGCAAGGAGGATTTGCATCGCTACCTGGTGCAGCAAGGTAATGAACTCATAGTAACTAATCTTGATTATGTAGTTGGTTTGTTCCTGCCAACGATGGAAGGTACTAAAATTTCATTTCTAAGAGCAATACTCTGCGAAGAGAAGAAAGCTTTGAAAACTTAAGATGTAAAGTTTGCAGAGATTCCAAACTATCCAGAGATTTCAGTGACTAACTTATATGATGATGCTATGAACGACCCAGAGATTTCGCAGTACCTGCCTACTAAGAAGCAGTTGTCAAATAAACTACCTGAAAGAAACTATTTCTTTGGCATACTTGCAACAATTAAAGGTGATTACTTGAAAGAAATTATTCAAGAATCTCATAAGAAAAGGTACAGCATCTCTTCAGAAGATAAAGACAAACAAGGGATCAAGATAAGTGAGAGCTGGCTATCAGAGCTGCAGAAGCACCCTTATATTTCAAGTAAGATTTATAGCTTAACTCTTTAGAAAAATCTGGTACTGGCATCTTCTTGATGAAGGAATAGAGCAAGCTTCACAGAGAGTGAAAGTCGCAGACAAAGTATGAAGTTAGCAAGAGACTTTATTCAAATATTCAGCCACCAGATCGAATGAACATAGATGCAGGAGCTGGCAGCAAGAGAAGAAACTGAGGAGGAGGGAGGGATGCAAGAAGTAGAAGAAAATAAAGAGAAGCCAGCTCCAACTAAAGAATTCTAAAAGTGACTTTAATATTCATTAACTTAACTACAAAACTTATTTATATACTTTCACTCTCCCTTCTTTAGCACACTTTTAAGCCAATAAATTATCTACTCTCTTCGCTGAGCTTTTAATAAAGTCTACTGTATCGATAGGTAGGTCATGCATCAAGTGGTAGAGCAGCAGTTTCTTGTAATGGCCTTTTAATATACCCCAATAGATTTCAATTCCATTAAACTGTGGACTGTAAGGTACTTTGAACACTGGCGTTATTCTAAGTTGTTCATAACTCTTCCTTGTTTGTTTAGTCTTATGAACAGAGAGATTATCAACAAACAGTATAATCTCTTATTCAGGGTACTTCTCCCTCAGCTGTTCTAAGAACTTAATATACTGCTCTGTCTTAATAGAGCGAGGATGAATAAGATAAGTTTCTAAACCAGCATCCTCGCTAATACCTCCAAGAATTGCCATTGATTGTTTATACCTTGACTTTCTAGTCATATACTTCTATGTTGCTATGTCTCTTATACCAAGACTTCTAGATGAAAGTGTTGAATGTAAACACAGCCTCATCAGCATGAATAAACTTAATATTATTCTATTAGGCTCTCTGCATTTAATTATAAATATAATTTAAGTTGTTGTTGTAAAATGGCAGAGTGAAATCAATTACTCTCTTGATACGATTTACACCTTTGTAAGAGATACCGTTTCGTTTATAAATGTTTGCAACAGATTATGCAGAGATCTTCAACTCAGGGAACTGGCGGTGAAACATAATAGCTCGTTGGTCGAGAGAGAAGTGAGCCCAATACTTCAAAGTTTTTTCATTAATAAGATAGTCAATATGCTTCTATAGAAACTTTGACTACCTCTTAGGCTAAGAATTTAGCTACTATTTCTTTAATTATAGTGCTATAAGACAGTGGGAACGAACAGTTGACGGACTTCGCTTTATGAGCAGAGCAATAGACTTATAATTAAGTACTGGTTTGACTTACTCACTGTATATATCACATCCATATCGCAGTTTAAACACTAAATCTATATACTCTTCATCATAAATAGACCCCAAAAGCTTGCTATTTTTGTCTCGCATTTAATTAATAACCCCAACCCCTAACAAATTCCCTACAAATCAAAGCACTTATAAACCTCATTAAGGGGTTTTGGGGTTTTGAATGGGGGCATTTAAAGTAAAAGTATAATCCTTCTATAATTATTAACATACTTTGCAACGAATATATATAATTAAGATAAATAAATTGATTGTTCGTCATGATTATGTTGCTATTGTAAAATAAAATAAACTTATATTATATTGGGAAAGTATAAACGAATTATCAAATTTTAATTTAAATAAAATATGAAAAAATGAGCAATAAAATAATTCAGATAAAAATCTTAAATATTGATATTTTTATTATTTATTGATGTTGAAATCTTAAATGATTGGATGCTTAGTTTAAAAATTTAATTTCCCAGCAAAATATTGTAAAATTCTTCTATTGCTTTTTATATGTAAATATGCCTTAACCATATTCATTTCGTGCAGGATTTGATAATTGAAAAGTACTGAAATAAATAATTCTTAAATAAATTTGCTGTTCTTGTTGTGAGCATTGTATGTCGATTATTCTTTTTTATCTAATTAAATTCACGGTTTAACTCGCTAATTATACTTATTTTTATTGAAATCTGCACAATTCAGTTTATTTTGAACATGAGCTTGAATGATGTAGAACTTTAAAATACAAGTAACGTAATTAATAGATGATTAAATATTTGTAATTAATTGCTTAAATTTTTTACTTGGCAATATTGAATAAGCTTATTCTGACTACAGATTTGCCTTCTAATTTTATAATACTTTTAATAAGTATAATTAAAAGGAATAAAATATATTAGGGAGCTTATTAATTTTCGAATTCAAGCAACCAAGAAATAATTTAAAATAAGAAAAATATTTAATGGTCTCTAAATATTTTTTTAATCTATAAATTGGCAATTTTTTAATTAGTAATTTTTCATTATTTTCTATTTTATATCTACGTCAGTAATTTTTTTCAATTTTATAATTAGTAGAGTCATAATATATTTTATTATATAATATTCGAAATCTTTATAGCAGTCTATGCATTAAAAACAAGAAAATAAATTTTAGAGAATATGATAGATTATTATTGGCTATTAATTAAGAATATTCAGTATGATAATTGTTAATTAAAAATTAATTTTTTTTAAAAATGATAAATAAGGATTATCTTTTTCTTTCTTCAATTACAATCTTGGCTTTTTGTTCAAATTCATTATTGTTGAAGGATTTAATATTTTTAAAAAAATCAAAATACCATAATTATTATAAAACAAATAATGTTTATTTTTCACTCTTCCTTTAAATCTAATTCAAATAGCTAGGATTTACTCAACTAAATATTCAAAATCTTTCTTTAAATTCATAGTAATATTAGCTATAGTACCTTAAAAAATAAATCACTATTAAATAAGTAATATAAATTGTAGAAGTATTTTGAAAAAAATCAAGGAATAACTTAGAAATTAGCTCAAGAATTATATAATTAATTTAATTTAATTTATAAACAAAAATAGTTTACTTAAAAAATAATTATCATGAATTTATTTCCTAAAATTATATTTATAAAAATAAAATCCATTAGACTCATAAACAAGAATTTTATTACTATATTTTGAAACTTAGTTTATAACGATAAAAAACGAAAAATATAAGATTTAACAATTTAATTAAAAATTTATTAAAATATTCCAATATATCTATTAAAATAACAATAATCTTTTGCGGAGCAACAATTCTATCTTAGTTATTTTATTTGACTAGATTATTATTTACATTTAAGCTTTAATGTAATATAGAATTTTGTTAGGACTACATCACTGGCATTTGTTTAATCTCCTCTTATTTCTTGATATTTATTTGATCTTTTGGTTATATAACTTCTTGAAAACTAGCAGCTTATGGAATTTTATTGGCATTAATTTACTAAGATTTTATAATCGATACACTTCTGGGATCAGATCCATATTAAAATGGGCGTGATTATATTTACAAACGTAGATCATATTTAATTATTTTTATTTAATATTTCATATCCCCCACTATATAAGTCTTCATCGTAAATTTAGGGAATGTACAATGGATGTTCTTACTACACTTACTAATCAACTTAATTATTTAAAGCAGATTGTTGGTATGCATAGATTGATTCAAGTGATTGTAAGCTGTTGGGATTTGCAATATTGTATATGAATTTTTTGAAAATTAAAAATTGTTAATATCTCAAATTAAAACAGAATATATTTAGATTATTATTATAAAAAATAAGCGATGACTATAAAGAATAGTACTTTAAAGCATGTAAGACTTAATATTAATTTTTCAAACTCTATTTCGTTTATTAATAATTACTTTTCGATTTTAGGATGCAAATTAAAACTAATCTTCAAAAATGAAAATATAATAACTTGTGAATTTTAAGGACTGGAAGCAGAATGTATACTTTCAAAATGATCATACCTTGAAGAAGCATTAAAAGCTTATAAAGCGCGCAAATAAACAAAACAGTACATTATGCATTATCAATAATTATACATACAAGATCCGCTTAAATAGAATTATTTGAGGAAAACTATGTAAAAATTA
The DNA here is from genome assembly GCA_000711775.1 of Oxytricha trifallax. NCBI lineage: Eukaryota > Ciliophora > Spirotrichea > Sporadotrichida > Oxytrichidae > Oxytricha > Oxytricha trifallax. Next base: position 16,470 of record ARYC01018940.1, read on the forward strand.
TTTCACATAATAATAAAAAGAGACAGTTAGTATATTACAAAAATAAATTGTAAAAAACTCACTCATTTATTAGACATTATCTGCAATTAATTGTAAATAAAATTCAACTTTCAATTATATGGCAGTTTTTTGTATTTTTAACTTACACCATTTCCTATTCTTTTGTATTTTAGCAATAATATTATGTTGAAAATTAAATTTCATTTTATTGACATTATTTTTATTAATTATTTGCCTATGATTAACTTAATTAATCTTAAGATTCTTTTCCATCTTAATCTGATATATCAATTTAATCAAAATCATCAAGTAAGACGCTGTTCTTATAATATTCATACTTCTTTTATTTTCCTTTAATCTCCTCATTTTACAATGTATTTTTTAACTTTTATTGTTTCTCCTTATTTTAGCTTCTTTCTTCTATAGTATAATTGGTTTATGAATAACAAGTTTATTTAGAAATATAATTGCAATGTATGTATCATTTTTTTCACATAATTTATTTATAGTAAGAATTTATAGGGTAACTTACCAATTAGTAAATTTTGTTGGACGTCCTAAAATTCAATATGCATTAGTTTACAATTTTCCAATTAACATGAATTAAATTTCAGATAGAAAATGCAAAGATTTTCTGCCCAATAAATACAAAAAATATTTTTAAAAAAGGCTACGATTTAATTTTTTAAGTATAATTTTTTAAGATATCTAAAATTTATAGTAAAATTATAAACTAAAACTATTATCAATCTTAAAAACAAAATCATTATTATTTATGTTTATAATATGGATGCTCTTTTTCACATTATAATTTTTTATGCTAACTGAAATTCATTTGATTACAAATTTTATCAAGAGATATGCTTAAAATCTTTAAATAAATTACATATATAAAATATTAGCAATAAAATCTAATTATTATTGATGGAATAGCATTAATCATTATATAATTATGAAAATAAATATAAGTTTTCTAAAATAGGTTCAATTGACAAAAAAAAGCAAAACTTTATTACTAATAAATAAAATTATTTTAGTTAAGATTGATGAATAGCTTCAATGTAAATTTCAATTATTAGTGTCAGTTTTTAAGATTTTTTATAATAATTTTAAGATTCATAAGTTCCAAGAATTCTTATAAAATTGAAACAAAAATTATAAATAATTTTATTCTAAATCATTTTTAAAAATAAAGGTTCTTCTTGTAATATAATTTAATATTTTATATTAAATTTTAGACGGTAAGTTATTTTTGATTTGAATTTTATTTTTCATCAAGAATTATATTAATGTAAGAAAATGTGAAATTAAAATATTTCTAATTTTAATAAACAGATGAATCAAATTTTTTCTATTTTATCATTATAAAATTTTTATAAAATTAGAATCTCTTGTTACTTTTTCTATATCGACATTTTCTCACTATAATTGATAATAGAATATATAATTATAATTAGTTAATTCAAAATAAATCAAATATTAAACTCTAACATTTAATTATTTCAGGCAAATTTAGACTGTTCACATTATAACTTTTCATTAAATAACTATAAATTATGTGAGAGATCAAATAAATAAAATTATTATTTAAATATTCAAAATATTACTTTATAAAACAAAAATATGCATTATTCATTAAATGAGAGATTATAAATGAGTATAATATTATCAAAATGTTTATATAATTTAATTTTAAAATTTAAATAATTATTGCACTTTTTATTAGAGATAATGATAAGCTAAATTTTTAATTTTATAATTTTAAATATATTTTCTTATTGTCAATAATTTTTTTTTACTTTATAAAGATGCAACATGGCTTTGAAGATCCTTAAATGATTTTAAATTCCTGGGAGATTGTGAAGATTCCCTAATAAAAATATCTAATAATAAGGTTTAGCTATCTATACTTAATTAAATTCTTCAATAAATACTGACATTTAATTTAAATAATAATCCTTTGGGATATTTAGAAATTATTTATGAAATTAAATTTTGAATTATTAATTGTTATTATGAATAAAATAAGTTGCTTTCTCAACTCACTTAAAATTATTTCTTTTATATTGCATTAAAATAAGTGGTTTTTGTTTAAACTTTTGCTGTCTATGTTGAGATTTCTCATTCTTCTTTCTTTATTTTGACTATATTTTATTTACCATTTTAATACTTTGAATATTGATCATTTATTATTCATTTTAATGAAACTTTTATTTTAAAAATAGAATTGATCTCTAGGAAAATATATATTTAAAGCAATAGTTCTACTAATTGAAAATAATTAATTTATGAGGTTATTCCGCATTTTTGCTACTATGATTTTATCATTAATTATTTATTGAATTGTTTAATTCTAAATTGATGATTAAAATAAAAGCAATAAGATATTTCAATTTAACAAATTAACTAATTATCAATGAATAATTGTAAATCACTCATACCTCAAATCAAATTTATGTAAGTTCGGCAACAAATAATTTTATATTTGAAATTTTAAACATAAGTTCAGTTAAATCAATGAAATCTTATTTTTTGCACTAATAAATTATCAGCTCACTCTATTAGCTGATAACTAATCCTAAAAAAATGCTTTAAAAAGCTTTCATTTAAATAGAGGCAACTTAATTTCAAAAATTAAACTATAAAAATGATGAGTCATTAAATTAAATACTTTTACTCTATAAATTTGACTGAATAAATTTTTTTAAACAATAATAAGTTAGAAACTTTTTGTGTTAGCTAAATCTGTTCATCATATCTTTTAATTCTTTCATCGCATCATTTTTATATTCTTAACACATATTTTTTTAATAATTTTTTTTCAAAATAAAATTCTCATCTAATTACTTAAGGAAATAAGACATAATTTAAAAATACATAAAATTTTATTTTTTGCCTATAAAAAGATTTTATTGTAATTGGTGAATCTAGTTCTTCCGAATCTTCCGAATAAGAAATTTTTGTAAAATTCGAATATAAATCAAAACCAATGATAGTAAGATTAATTTTTTGATAATATCTTTTGTTACTTAAAATTTATTTCCAAATTTTCAAATATTAATATTAAAAATTTTTTCACCCCAAACTATAGTAGATTCTGCAATTTATGTATATTGACTAATTAATAGTTTCCAAATACAATCGATATAAATAAATAAATATTTACTAAATCACTTTTATAAGCTAAAATTTTTGAAAAATAATGTGAATTTAATATTTTAGTCAACATTTTGTTTATAATAGAATTAGAATAAATGAGTCTATTCATTTTTGTAATGATAATAAAACTATCATTTTTCATTTTGCGATTTATAATTAAGCTGAAGATATCTGACTCTCTTCGTATGTCTAATATCTTTATGACTCTTACTTTCTTAGAGCAATATATTGTGAAATCAACCTCCTCGAACCTTTGAAGGCTTATAAGCCCATTCTTTATTAGAGCTCATAAGCCCATTCTTTATTAGAGCTCATAAGCCCTCCTCAAAGCCCCATTTATATATATTATCAATTAAATTAATAATTTGCAATTAAGCCTTAATATGTTTAGTTAAACTATTGATAAAATTACTATTAATTTAAATTCTCTATAGAGAATACCTTTAATGCTAGTCCATATTAAATTTTTAGTAATATTAATAAATTAAATCTCATTATTAATCATTATATTTAAGATATTATTAAAATGGGTCTTGAAAGACATAATATAAGTCCTGAATTAAGAATGTACTTATATGACGTTTGAGGCTTGAACTGGACGAAATTGAAACTTCCTGAGCTCTAATATTATAATGATTGCAGGTATAGGTCCAATGAAGACAGTCAAAATATCTCGGCAATTTCATTCATAGATGATTCAGATATTATCAATATATAAAGATCTAATCTATCAAGAGTTCAAATAATATTAATTCCTTTGATAGCTCTAAAGACTATTATATTCAAATTCTTAATTGTAAATTAAATATCATTTTTCAAAAATTTTCGCTAATAAGAAAAAATACTTTACATAAAAAATTTCTAACAAAAAGATGTCACATTTGCTATATTTAATGTAGATTTAAATAACTATATTACATATAATATAATTAAAAAAACTGTAAATTTGAAAATGGTTATGAAAATAAAAAAACTATAGTAAATAAATGGATAAGTAGTCAAGATATTTTTATAGTATTATTAGATCAGCTTATCGAGGAAGCTTGGAATTTATTTAGCATTAAATTTTATTTTAAAGTAAAAAAGAATGTAAACATTAACTTAAGAATAAATTTTACTTTAAAAGTAAGATAATTTTAATATGTTAGAGATAACTCGCCTTAATTTAAATGAAGATTAATATTTAATTATAAATTTCTAAGTTTTGGTAAACTTAATTTACCTGTAGAATAGGAAATTAATTTTCTAAGTTATATTATATCATTTTTTAAAAAGTTATAAAATACATAATCGCTTTTCTATAAACTTATGCACTATAAAAATTAAAAGTTTGAGGTTTTAAATAATTTTGAAAATAAAACATATAATTAATCATAATATTATATGAATATAACTTGTTTAATAAATTGTAAAACAAATTATATTGAGATTTTTGTTTATTTTATTGACAATATAAATAAAATTTCTGAACTATAAACTAGTCTTGGTAAATAATTTAAATTTAAAAAAACCAAAATTTCATGGTAATTTTATTTACTGTATGTTTTCCTAATAGTAAATTATTTGATATTTATTATAAAAATAGTTAATTTAAAAATAGTAACTAAACCTTTTACAATCAAGATTAAATCTATCAATATTTTTTATATTCTTAACAATTTCTATATTGGAATATCTTTATTAATGTTTGTTAATATATTAAAATTTGATTAGTATAATTCCAAAATATAAAGATATATACATAATTTTTATATAAAATAATAATTATTTATATGTTTCGTTTTAAATTAAAAATAGAACTATTTTTATCTATTTGAAGAACAATGATCAAAAATAAATTATGATATAATTATGCAGCAAAAGCTAAAATATATTTACAATAATAGTTAAGGATAGTTCACAATGCATTGAATCTTCATAATGAAAGTTTGTAAAATCAGTTTAAATTTAATAATTGCAAATTTTTAAGATTTCTAAATAATTATTGCATTTATCTTTTATTTAAATCTACTAGCTGGTGATTTTTTTTCATATAATTATTATTGAGACTTTATCTAAATTTCCTCCACCTGTCAATTTAAGAATTGATATCCTTATCTTTATTTAAATTTGAGTAACGTTGATTCAAATTATCCATTTCAGATTGTAATAAAAAAAATATATTTAATGTTTCGGGATCATTATAAGGTTTTGTATATTCTTTTCTGATATCTCTGATACTAGGTAATCCGACACACCTGATTTTTACTTTTGCTTCTAGGAGTCTAGAAAAGGATCTGAAGTCTCAGATTCATCATCTAAATAAAGACTTAAAATTATCTCAGAATAAAAAAATTTGAAAAATTTGTTGCTTTACTGAATCGTTAAACAAGTTTGTTTTTAGCTTACCTGATTAATAAACAATATCTTTATATACAATAAGTAAAAATTATATGAAATGCTAGAAAGATTTTAATAATTTATAATCTTTAAACGCTATTTTATAACAAATTTAAAAAAATAAAATAAGCACATATATCAATTCAATAAGATTTTGAGATTTTGAAAAATAAATCAAATTAATTGATAAGTCACTAATTTCTGTTTAAAATTAAATTCTTTTTAAACATTTCTAAATTTAAATCATAAAACCATTTAAATTTACTTTTTTTTAATTTTATCACAAAATAATGTTTATTGTTTTAAAATCTATTAATTTATTGTCTTAATTTTTATTATAATAATTAAGTCAATACATAATATTATTATAAAAATTTAGAATATTTGAATTCATAACTTTATTTATAACAGAAATAATAACTTATTTAATAATTTAAATTTATTTTGCATGCACTCAAAATCTCATAGAATAAAGATTCGTGCTTTATATAATTTTATAAATAAGATCTATTATAAAATATATTGCATTATTTTTTAATTATTAAATCATTTTTCTCAAAACTTAATTATTTTTATAAAATGTTCTCATTAATGCAATTTCCCATCGAACATGAACCCCTATCTAAATGAACAGTACAAAAATTATCTTAATCTAAATATAAATATATATTTAGTCTTAAGATAGATAATTAGTTCTTTTAATTATTATTATTGAAATTTATGAAAAAAATCATATTAAATTATAATTTTTTATGAATGTTCGCTGACTACTTTTAAGTTCTTTTGCTCTTTTTTATTTCTTAAAGAATCAATTTCTTATTCTGATATTTACAAGCCCTTTATTTTTAAATAATAATTGCATTTATAAATTTAGTTAAAATAAGGTAGAATTTTTGAAATACAAGTCAATCTGAAACTGTTAAAATAAAAAGAGAGAAATATAATCAGGTCCTTAGTAGATCAGTTATTAGAATAAAAAACTGAAATTAGGTTTTAATCAATCTTCTATCGCACTATTAGCTACAGGTTGATCTCAGTTCTCTTCTAAATAGTGTGTTAGAACTTTAACTTTAATCTATGTAGTATCACTTAATTCCGTGTTCTCATAAGTCGGTAGTTTATCATAGTAAATCTGCGTGATTTTGAGATTTCGTCATTTGACTCAGAGCTTCCGTATATAAGAGATACTGTTGAACACGAGCAACAACTGTAAAAATCGTATCGTAAATCGATATTTTATATTTTACATATAATTTGTTGCTACTGCCTGACATTAAAATCACTATTTTCACAAATATTTTTCATTTTTTGCCAAAAAAATAAAACATTTCTGGATGAAAAAAATACTCTAAAGAAAAAATAGTTTTAGCAAAAGCAAAAATGAAAAATATTTGTGAAAATAGTGATTTTAATGTCAGGCAGTAGCAACAAATTATATGTAAAATATAAAATATCGATTTACGATACGATTTTTACAGTTGTTGCTCGTGTTCAACAGTATCTCTTATATACGGAAGCTCTGAGTCAAATGACGAAATCTCAAAATCACGCAGATTTACTATGATAAACTACCGACTTATGAGAACACGGAATTAAGTGATACTACATAGATTAAAGTTAAAGTTCTAACACACTATTTAGAAGAGAACTGAGATCAACCTGTAGCTAATAGTGCGATAGAAGATTGATTAAAACCTAATTTCAGTTTTTTATTCTAATAACTGATCTACTAAGGACCTGATTATATTTCTCTCTTTTTATTTTAACAGTTTCAGATTGACTTGTATTTCAAAAATTCTACCTTATTTTAACTAAATTTATAAATGCAATTATTATTTTGCTGTCTTCCATATATTTAATCTGGAGGGAGAATTATTATTAAATTTTTATTTTCAATTTAAAAATATTTTTAATATATTCTAAATAAGATAAAAGTGAATAAAAAAAAATTTCCAATTACTTTTTAAGGTTTATTAAGCATTTAAAAATAATAGTATAGTTGTTTTATTCCTAAAAAATAAAAAATATAGGTTATTGACGTCATTTACTAACTAGTTATGTCAACTACTCACCGATGTCATCATTCGCTCACAATGACGTCAATTACTAACAAGTGTTTATGAATGGCATAATTTTTCATAGAACATTAAAATTACGGATAGAAATAACAAGCTGGGATTTAGGGTTTTACCCCTTGATCTATACCAAATCTAATTAATATCAGGGGTTTTGGAGTGCACGTCCCCATTTAAAGGTTGTGAGACAACTACTCTAAAATCCCTTTTTGAGATATTGTGTTGTATAGAAATGATCGATAAAATTGTAATCTCTATACATATAATTATTAGTATAATGTGAATTATATATTGTAATTCTTAATATATTTTAAGAATGTATATTATTTTTAACAATGTATTTTAATGATTCTTAATGTGTTCTAAGTTTCCTATCATCTATTCATAATGCCTCTGAGGGGTAAGTTTCCTGCACTGGTTTATGATAAAAAGTTTTTAGGGAAGTTTTCAGCACTTATAATTTTTTTTCTTCAAAAATCTTTTGTTTTCAGATACTCATTATTGAATATTTAAAATATAATTTAACACAGACTCTTTTAACATTTTAACCTCTTATTATATAATAATATTTTTAAATAATTTAAAGTTTTTTTAAAAATTATTAATGTTAAATCCAATTTTATTGTATTATTAGCTAATTTTATCATAATTTACTATGCTTATATTATTAAATATAAAAATGAGGACTATAATATCTATGATCTAATTATTTTAAAACACTATCCTCTTCAATTAATTTTTTGCAAAATTTTAGTTCGATTGGCAATATTATATTGTATTTATAAAATAATTACATCGATAAAAAAATTGCAGGAAACTTCCCACCAACGTCTCGAATATATATAATCTTCAATAATATCTACATTTTATGTTATCATATTGTAAAAATGTCTTGCTCAATATTATAAAAAGCTCCAAAAGTCTTCTCTCAAATTAGAATGTACAAGTTCCTTATTTTGTTCTAGTCATTTTCACATTTTCATGAAAATGTTTTTGTGTTTCATTCTTTTACTTCCCAAAGTAGGAGGCTCATATCAGTCTGGATTATAAAATTAAGATAAAATTTTTCAAGATTAGTCTTTCTATTATTTATGTTGTTCTATATAAGACTCTGAAAATTTATTATCATTCAAATAAAGTATTTGCATATCAAATATTTATACAAGTAATTATTTTGGAGTAGTTGTCTCACAACCTTTAAATGGGGACGTGCACTCCAAAACCCCTGATATTAATTAGATTTGGTATAGATCAAGGGGTAAAACCCTAAATCCCAGCTTGTTATTTCTATCCGTAATTTTAATGTTCTATGAAAAATTATGCCATTCATAAACACTTGTTAGTAATTGACGTCATTGTGAGCGAATGATGACATCGGTGAGTAGTTGACATAACTAGTTAGTAAATGACGTCAATAACCTATATTTTTGTAAAAATATATTTATACATATATATATAGATAAAGATATTTCATCCCTCATGAATTTAATGATTTAGATTATTATAATTATATGCCTATTATTTACATTTATATAATTTTAGAAGAATTTAGATTATTAATATCTTCAATTATTTTGAAATTACTTGAATATCTTAATAAAATAAATTAAATTAAGTAAAACTAACAATTTCTAAAATAAAAATTTAAGATCAAACCTTATGATTTTTAGATCTGTATATTAAATAATAGTTTAAGATAAAAATATTAGGAGAGGAGTGAAAAAATACTTCATAGTAAATGGATTTTCAAAAATATCATAAAAAATGGAGTTTATGAGTTATTATAATGATTATGACTTTTGATTCTTATAAATATGAATGTGAAATTTATTAATTGAAATTAAATCATATAAAATTTAGAGAGTTATCAAATTTAATTTTGTTAGAATACTTATATAAATGATGATAATTGAGCGGTTTATCTCAATTTATTAAATAAAACAATTAATATAATAATCTTTTTTATTTTTTATCCAATAAATTTCTGAATAAGATGCATTCAATCAAATTTTAAAGAAAAAACTTATTTAAATTAATGAAAGTAAGAAATATAGATTTTTTCTACATTCTAAACATTTCATGCATGAATTATATAAATTTATGCTTTCAATAACCATTTTTATTGTTCTATTACATATGTGAAGGTTGTCTCTATTTATAATTTGGCTTAGCATTTCTCTATTAGTAATTATTCCCTTGATTTTTACCCTTGAACTAAGTGTTATGTTGCTATTTAAAGTTTTACTAGTTGATTGCAGCATGGTTTGACATATCTTAATGTTAATATTACAGGAATTATAAGATTCAGAGTTTTTTATTGGAAAAAAATGTATTTTTTCCAATAGATGCAAAAAATATAATAGTTATATTTAGGTAAAATATTATTAGAATCATAGAAAAAGAATTAATAGTTAAATAACATGTACTTAAGAGATGCTGTTTTAAATCTTTGAATTTTTAATTTTTTCATATAAAACTCTAAACAATTTCTAATAATATAATACTAGTTTAACTCGTTATGATCGAACTGATTGGGCTAATTCTAATAATTTACCTAATATTTTTGCTATCCTTAACCATAATTCTCGTGAATTTAAGATCTATTTTAACTATTTCCTTAATTACTTTGTGTCCCTTTTCTCATCATACCATAAATTTGTTGCTCTTGCTGCTTGACTTAATTTTATTCTAAAGGATTTTTATAAAATATAATAAAAACTAAACCGAAAAAGGGAATTTAGATTTTACATGAACCGGCAATAATTAAAAAAAAAGATATATTAATTAAATTTTCCATTAAATTAAGAAATTAAACTTAACTATCATTTATAATTAACTATTTTAAGGAATGTGGCTTCGCTAGTCATATTAAGAATTTCTTTCTTATTAGTAATTTTGTTACTGCAAATTTTATCCAACATAATTTGAATTATTATTGAAATTATTGTTCGCATATTATTACTAGTTAACTTTATAGTTATTATGATTTTTATTCATTCTCTTTTATTGAAAGATCACGTTAGAATTAACTTCCTTAACAGATTTGTAATCATAACTTTAAAAACTAGTTGTATCATCGTCTTTTTATTTAATTCATAATAAAATTATTTATTATTTATATTTATCTTAGTTAGCTTTTGTATAAGTGCTTTAAGCACCATTATAAAAATAGTGGGATTTTTCTCAATTTAATTTTCATTGAAATTAAATTCCAATGATTATATATTTAATAAATTTTCCATTATGAAAGTTTTTGTAATTTTTCTATGGGGGTTTTGGTCTATAACGACTAGGATTTCTTTGCTTTAGAATTAAAAATAATTTTAATTTATTTAAAATAAATATATAAATTTTTTATAATTATATGTTAATTATAACTATTGCCTATGAAAATATTGACAAGCTTGACTGCAAAATTTAAATATAAAACAAAATAAAATTCTTAGCTCTAGTATGTTTTAAATTATAAGACAGGTTAGTATCTAAAATTATTATAATATATTAGCATATTAAACATTACTTTAACATGAATAAAAAATAATAAAATTGAAAAAGTTTTATCCTTAGTTTAGTTATTTTTTACACTAAAATTCATTTTTGTACATCTGCATTCTATAATAAATTCGATATAATAAATCACAATGACGAAATAGAGTAATTATATAAGTAAATGATATACTTTTGATAGTGGCTAATGTGTGTTTTAAATTAAGTTAATAAATTTAATTATATAAATATATTAAGATATATTAGTTTATTTAATAAGAATTATTTACATTATTTATAATAGTATTTTTAATGACTTTAAAAAAACAATTTCTTAAATATTTTCAATAAATATATTTATTGAGTATGAATTAAGACATTTGATTATATTAAAAAAGAGAAAAAATGAATTTAATACATCAAAACAAATTGTCAAACGAAGATACTATTATAAAATGTATTGCATATATTTTTAAATAATTTATAAAAAATAGAACAAAATAAATACGTTAAATTTGAAACTAATTATTATATCTAAATTTTATGTTTATTTAAAAAAAAACATTATATCACAAATTTATTATCTATACTAAATTCCACATGAAATACAGTAGATATCTACAAACTTGAGTTCATCTATTAAATTTTAATACCAATTGTAATTTTTAAAAAATAATAGATAAATTATATTATTTTATTTCTAATTTCATATTCTATTTTAAATTATAATAAATTTTATCATATTTTAAATTGTGAACTAATGGGAACTTCTTTGATAGATTAATTTTAAAATTCCTCAACTAATATCGGACATTAGTAAAAGCAATATATTTATATTCTTTTTATATAAAATAAACTGTTAAATTTTATATAAAATTTAAATATATGTGCAATAACTTCCTATTTGTTAAGCTCTTCATAAATGTACGTTTATTGATTAAATTCTAGTTGAAGATTGTATTATGTTATGATATTTGTTCAATATTTATATATAAAATTTATTAAAATGTTAACTGACTAAGAAATTCATCATAATCTTTCTATAGTCTAATGCAAGCAGCTGAGCATAAACCATCTAGGTTGATGATTATATTTGGATCAGATATTTTAATGTTTAAAATTAAATCTAAAAACTATTAATAAAAATATTAGCAAAATTATAATAATATTTATGATATGTCTTTTTAGCATTATTTGCATCTTTCTATACATTTCAAGCATTTTGGTGCAAATTAATATTAATCTTCAATTAAATATTGCCTTTATGATATTAAATGAATAATTTTAGTTATTTAAAATATTATGCTTTAAAAAAATAAAAGCTATCAATCATGCATATAATTAAAATGCTTCTTTTATTTTAAATTTTTAATAATATTACATTTTTATAGAAAATTTGCAAATATAATCAATCATTCTAATCTGTAAATAAAACTATCCGATTTTACTTAAAGTAAGATATATATGCCACAATTCTTTACTGAGCTACTTTAAAAATGACAATATCATAAATCATATTAGATTATCTTTAGTAACTATAACGAATTTAATTTACTTTTAGTAATTTAATAGGCGCGTATAATGAAAATTTTTCAATTTAAATTAAGTTAATTTTCCTTCAATAATTGTACTTTTACAGTAATATAAGAAGAAATTATTGATTTAAAAGTAAAAATTAGTTCATATCTACACCTAACTGTTTATACTATATTTTTGCTTCTTTAAAGTCAGTGAATGATGTTTAAGCAGATTATCTACAAGAAGGGCATTTTAGCTAATCAATTCTTTCTTTGCAAGTTTAACAAAAGTAGTTGTTTTTGATCTTTAGAAAGTGTTTATTTTTCTTCAAATTGTATAATATATATATTTTATTAAAAAATTTACAAGTGTAGTATATAAATTTATTTTTATATTTTTTATCTTTTATGGTTTTAAATATTTTTATTGTAAACCTTGTTGCAATAACCTTAACATCTTGCTTCATTTAATAATTTAAAAATGGATTATTAAACAAAGAATAATATTTAAAGATCTTTTTTAATTAAACTTTAAATAATTAAAGATCTCATTAAATTTGTTTTAAATAATTATACGATTTATATTTATATGATATAATTTCCTGTCTATTTATATTTTGAAACTTAAAATTATTATAAAGGTTCTTGCACTTAAGAGATAATTATTTTTTAAAAATTATTTTTTAGTATTATTTTATTGTTTTCTTAGCATTTTCGCAATTATTTAGTAATAATGTTATTTATGATATTTGAATTTTATATATTTTTTATGTTCTTTCTTCAATAGTCTAATCTCCAGGTTTTATTTCGTACCCAATATTTTTCTCCTTTGAATACTTTAAATTAAAAAAATGTTTTACTAAATAATATTACTTAGAATTATTTAAAACTTTCTACAATTTCTGCAACGAATAATGGAATAATTATAATTATAAAATAGGTTCATTGCCATGTATTTCAAGCCAACTCTCTTTGCAAAACATATAAATCATTAAATTTTATTATTTGTATTATATAAAAACAAGAAGTCCTCATTACAGTCCATGCATTTAATTAATTAATTAAATCAATTTATTAGAGCTACATTAGTATTAAATTAAAGTAAAAATAAAATAATTATTAGATTTCTTTTCAACCATAAGTTTAAATTGTTACTCACACTCAGTATTGTAACAATTAAAAGATTTTAATAATTTATAATTTTCTTCTAATTTCCAAAATATATAATTTTATTGTAATTTAAAAACAAAATCTAATAGGTATGTGTTTGAACCAAGACCTCCCTCCCACCTCAATTGAGACCCCCCTCCCCCCTCAAACAGAGAATCTCATGACCTCTCACTTTTATTGTAATTTTTTCATTAATTTATTTTTACTCAAAATAAATTTCTTGCTTTGCGGGCAGAGATTACTATTATAAATATTTCTTGATAAGTTCAACTACGTCTGTCGACTAATTTGAGAACATGCTCCTATAAGGAAATATTTATAATAAATTTAATTTTGATTATCATGAGTAATAATATGATTTCATTGATAATAGACATAGATTTGAATTCAAAAATTTAAATAACTTAATCACTTCCACTCTACTATATATTAAAAAGTAATATGATAATTTTTCATATTATTTTTCACTTTATTTAATAATAAATACTTTTTTTTTATTATAACTTTATTTAGTTGATTACAAATAAAATCTTATTTTATTCATTTATATGTTTTAATGGTAATCCTAAACATAAGAAATTTCTTAAACTTTTTATTAAACTAATCTTATCAAATAAAATTTTATTTGTAATCAACTAAATAAAGTTATAATAAAAAAAAAGTATTTATTATTAAATAAAGTGAAAAATAATATGAAAAATTATCATATTACTTTTTAATATATAGTAGAGTGGAAGTGATTAAGTTATTTAAATTTTTGAATTCAAATCTATGTCTATTATCAATGAAATCATATTATTACTCATGATAATCAAAATTAAATTTATTATAAATATTTCCTTATAGGAGCATGTTCTCAAATTAGTCGACAGACGTAGTTGAACTTATCAAGAAATATTTATAATAGTAATCTCTGCCCGCAAAGCAAGAAATTTATTTTGAGTAAAAATAAATTAATGAAAAAATTACATTAAAAGTGAGAGGTCATGAGATTCTCTGTTTGAGGGGGGAGGGGTGGTCACAGTTGAGAGGCGGGGTAGGAGGGGGTCTGGTACAGAACAGGTATGTTATTATATTTAATTTCGTGATTTAAAAAGAAGGATTTTATTATTTATTATTTTAAAAAATATTTTAGTAAGATTATATTCTATCCAAATAATCTAAATAATATTAATATTAATTCTAAATTAAATCATATAAAAAAACCTTTGAAATCTATTAAAACGAAATATTTTTAATTCAAAACTTTGAAGTATTAGAGTTTTTATTTAAAATTAAAGCCTATTTGAATGAAGAAACTTACTTTTTTAATTAAATAATTTTTTTTATCTGTAAACTTCCAATATATTAATTAATATATTAAAATTTAACATTTATTTATTTAAAATTAAAAAAAAATATTTTTATTTAGGAGATTTCTTAAAAACAAATGAAATTTTATTTTTTTACTGTAATTTTATTGCTTAATCATCATGGTGTATTTCTGTTACATTAATTTATAAAATTTAATATGTAAGAAAATTAAAGTTTTGCAATTAAAAAATCTAAAATCTATTTATTAAAATAGCCTTAATTATTGTAGAAATACATTTGAATTTGGAAAATTAATTATAATTAAATTAATAATAAATCAAAATCGTGGCAGTTAAAGTTGGCCAATTTGAACGATCTAGGGCTCATTCGATAGAGAATTCAAAATTAGCTGGACTTTATTATTAGCGGTACTATTTTATCGCATCCCTGGAGCGAGATAACTTCACTTTAATTAAACTTATCTAAATTCATTAAATTATGCCCTCACATTAAAGTGAAGTTATCTCGCTCCAGGGATGCGATAAAATAGTACCGCCAATAGTAAAGTCCAGCTAATTTTGAATTCTCTATCGAATGAGCCCTAGATCGTTCAAATTGGCCAACTTTAACTGCCACGATTTTGATTTATTATCAATTTAATTATAATTAATTTTCCAAATTCAAATGTATTTCTACAATAATGTTTTCTTAAATTATATATAATGATACTATAATATGAAGAATATTTATAATTCAAATTATTCTCCATTTAAAAATTAGATATGAATAAAAATCATTGTTTTCTTAATGAAAGTCAAAAAATTTTAATATACTAAAAACGAATAATTTAGATTGTTTAGTTTAATGAGAAATATTAAAATAATGAAATGATAGCTTTTTTAAAAAGAAAAAATAAATTTTAAGATTTATTTATAAAGGTTAAGTATACTCTAAATCAAAGTGCAGCATATTTTTATTTATTAAAATATTAAGTTGAAGTCTACAAAATAAAAAATAAAATAAAAATAATATTATAGTTTTAAATACAAAACAGATGATGGGCGTATTAATAAAATTATTAAGAAAAAACTCGAAGTATTTAATTATACTCAATGTAAACATTGGCTTTCATTTGACTATATTTTATTATTAAAATTTACAATAATATATTTGATTTTAAATTTTTAATAAATTGCTTATATTTCATAAGTTTGAGCATGTTGCATCTATCACAGTAGATCAGCACATTAGTTTTATAATTAATGAATTATAAATAAATATTCACATCTTCATCAGGTTTATAAAAGTAAAATACCAAATATATTCATTATTATAAAATTAATAAATCAAAATTAAGAGGTTTTATCTGAGCTATTTATAGATCCACGTATTTATATTAATTTACGTTCTATTTGACATCTAGAGGTAAAAATTATATTTTATAGGCAAAAACTCTATATATGCTTGAATTATTGTTAAATTTAGTATTGTTTTATAAATATGCTTTCAAGAAACTAAAAATCACAAAAAGAATTATAGTTTACTGTTTTTTGTAATAAATTATTTTTAATTATAGAGGTATTCTTAATTTTTGACATAGATCAGTGCAATAAAAGCAAATAACACTTTTTCATTATTACCTTTTATTTAAAATACATTTTTCTTGAATTTTAAGGTTAAATCAATCGTTTATTCTATTAATTAAGTAAATATTTAAACCGAAACTTTTATAACAAATTATATTTAATCTAGTACAAATAAGCATCAACTATTATGATGCAATTCAATCGAATATATATTGTTAAAATAGAAAAAAATAGGAAATTGGTTAATTTAATCAAAATTAATTTTTATTATATTATTTTTAATCAACTTTACAGTTCGTTTGTATTCGAACACTTATAGCTGAATGTTTCAGAATTATTGAGATTTTAGTTGATATTCCTCATTTTAAAGCAGCAACTACAATTTTTGATTCTGATTCACTAGTTTAGTAACCATTAGCAACTTTTTCTATCTGATTCATTAAATCATTGACTGATATACAAATCTTAGCCAAAATTTCAATGATCGAGAGTGGAATCACCATAAATGGTAAATAACTCGTTGCTTGATGAGTGTTTCGTCAAATTTAGGACCTTATCGTATTCTCCATGTTTTAAAACCCCCAACTCAGCAACTTTCAAGTCCTGCTCGACTGTTTGAGCACCAAATTCGACACCTTTAGTGGAGGAGGAGCCAAAATGGCGATTTGAATGAGCGAAAATGAGAGAGGTTTTTGGATTTTGGTGTTTGATTAGTTAAAATTAAAACTTAAAAGTGTGATATGTAATAAGGGGGCTTTTAATCAATAAATTTGACGATTAAAACTGCTGTTTCAGTATGTATTGGTGTCTTCTATAGCTCCTGCTCTTCAACTCATCGTCTTTCAGCCCAACTTCACACAAATCCATGCTTGATGGTGCTGCACCACTGCTTCACGCTGAAAGCCCAGAGCTTGTTGACGTCTGTCTTGGTCATGGCCTTCAGAATCTGCGAGAGCCGCTTCACCAGGTGGATCCTATGAAAAGTTAGGTATAGTATGCTTACTTGCTGTCAGCTTGCTCTTATCGGAGGTGCCTCTTGATGTAGGAGAACAACTGCTCGATGGGGTTAAGCCAGGGTGAGTACTCTGCATTGAAGAGGACAGTGACCTTGAACTTCCTAGCAGTCTCCAGCACCTCTGAATACTTGTGAATGACTGCGTTGTCCATGAGCAGCACGATCTTCTTCTGGGCGAGATCCTTGTCTGTGCGCAGCTGGCGCAGGGTGTGATAGAGGAAGTTCTCAAACAGCACCGCATCGAAGGCTCCCTCAATTATTTGGCTAGAGATCAGCTGGTCCTTGGTGATGGCTGCCACAAAGCTCATCGAAAATTGCTATCTCTTAGTGGATTCCTTGGTGATTGAGAGATTTCGAGCCAAGACCCCGTAAGACCCCAACCGCTGGATGACTTGCTGCTTCGTGATTGCGATCGGAGTATAGGTGAATGAGGGTAAGGCCTCAACTGCATCGACTACAGCTTGAGATGCTTGATTACTATCCTTAATGGACTTAGGGAACTTAGAATCATCTATAGAAGTGTCAATATCCAAAGAATTCGCTTACTTTCCTGTCGATTCTCTGTGATTTCGCTGCTGCTTTGAGGCCTGCTGGACAGCTGCAAGCGTCGAGGAGTGATGCCTGCCCAGTTTTAATTGCCATTCGCGCTCAATACCTCACTGCCCTTGCGTTGAGTTGATAATAGTCTGAGACTGGCCAGGTTCTGGACCAATGGAGTGAGAACAGAAGCAGATTTGAGAGGGGTTTATGGTTAGCTGCTGGATTTCTTGGAGGAGCTCTATATTCTGATCGCGCTGAAGCGCTTCTGCAGGGATGTCTATTGAGCACTGCCCTCTGAGGCTTCTAGGATAGGTGACAGCTGAGTATACTTGTATTTGTCGCTGCATTTGACAGGGGTGGCAGCAATGCTTTACTCCTTGACATCAAAGATATGCTGTCTCTAGGCGGAAGATTTCCTCCGTAACTATGGAAAGATCGATTTCGAGTTTGGCCTTTAAATTTTTTATGGAACAATTCCAGATCCAGCCACTAGTCTTTCAGTATTGCCAATTTGGTCTTCTTAACCTACTATAGAACCCTTACCATCAGATTTGACATCTCTCGAGCTGCTGATGACGCTGTATTCAAATAGTTAAGCAAAAGCAGCAATACTTACCTCGAGGTTCCCAGAATTGCTTGGGGTCTCAGAATTCCAGCCTTCAGGTCATTTTCATCTTGAATTGAAATTTGGTCTTTCAAAAATGGGGTGTTCGGGGTCTTCATTTCATCATACTTTCTGGCCCCATTGATTATAGATGTGTTCGATTCGATGTTAGAGTTGCCAACCAGCATCTCGCCATACTGGATGACATCGACGGTGACGAGAACCTCGGTCTTACCAACAGCAGGGGCCAGAGAGGAGTCAACTTATTGGTTTTCCTTGTGAAGGGCAGCTGAATTGAAACTCCATTGCTTTGTAGGCATGTAATCGCTCCTGAAATTGGATTCATCCACTGATATGATCACTGCATCCTCCAAGAATAGCTGCGCGAGCAGTCTTGACACCCAAAGCCTCTTCTCGTTGAAGGATGGGTCTCTATACTTCGCATTGGCGTTCTGGGCTTTGCCAAATCGTAAATGAAAACTTTCCTTGAGTACCTTTAATAGCATAGCAACGCTGGGCACTGTGAGGTTCTTATATTCTTAGTCCTTACTCTGCAATTCAAGCAAGTTATGATGCAGGCGCCAGCCAGTGATTTTGTATATGCCTTGCTGTTCAAGTATAGTAGCAATCGCCTTCAGCAACAGCGAGTTGCTCCGCGTATTCTTCCTCCCATTCTTCAGCTTTTGTTTTGGATTCAGAACTCTGTGCTCCACCTCATACTTGAACTTCTCGATTGCTTTGTATACAAATCGTCGATCCACACCCATCTCAAGTGCTATATCATTGGGTTTCATGCCCTCCACCTTGTATTGTTAAACCACTTAGATTTTCTTTAGCGCCAGCTTCGCATCTCGGCGTTTCAGGTAAGGATTCTTGGAGGATCCATTCATTGGTTAATGGTTTGAGTACTCACGATTTGATAAATCAAAAACCCCACCCTACTCTTTCATGAAGTCTTGCAGGCCCTGCACAGCTCATCGCTCTACTTGATCTGCAGGTTCTTTTGCAGTACATTAGAGTTTCTCTAGCCTGTATACTGCTATGGCTTTCTAATAATTTGAAGGAACTGTTAGAGTCCATAACAAAGCTAGTCATCAGTTGCCAAACTTGAAATATCGACTAACAATGATACTGCTCACTCAACATTCTCCATTGGCAGTCTAATGATCTGTCCACCCAGAATGCCCATCGTTGATGATGGCACCTACCCGCTGTTAAGGAGAGTGCCTGAGGTGTAAGTGAGCTTCAATGGTTTAGGAATTGAGGGGAAGTTGGTAACTAGCATGACCGATGTCCACTTGAGTATAGACTTCTGCTATGGCTTCAGCGCACTCTGCTTGATTTCCTCTAACTCTTGATTGATGAGAAATCCAATGTTCAGAATCGACTGCGATTAAAAACTGTAATGAGAGTGAGAATCAATAGACTGTTCATCACTTCTAATATACTACGACAGCGATTCTTTGTAAAAAGGGGTTTCGAGGTTTTGAAATAAATTAAAATAGAAATATAAATACAAGTATGCAATATTAAAATCAGCATTGTATAGTAATGACTGCTGTTGATAGAGGTATGAATTATATGTGATTAATTATTTAACATGCTGAATTTAAACTTCATTAAAACTAATTCACCTAAACTCACTCTGATTCGTAAATCCACTCCTCTTTATCACCCCTTACAATCAAATAGGCTGTTGCGTGCTCGAAGCAGTGAGATCCTGTCACTGTTCCTATGTTGAGGGCTTTCTTCATTCTTGCCAATCTGAGCTACAGGTTGGGTGGTAGCAAATTCTAAGGTTGATTCTTGCTCTGGCTAGTTCTCCTCGATACTTGACTCTTTAGATGCTGTATAGTACCCTTATGGATTTTAGTATTGGGATGAAGGAGGTGGCATATCAACTTCTCATATCTCTTCGCAATAGATAGTAGTTCCTCACCCTTGCTAGTCCTGATGTGATAGGCTCTAAGGGACTTGTTTTCATTAAGCCAATGCTTGAGATAGGTGATGAGGCATTAATGCTGGAACGATGTGGATTTGTAAGAGAAACTCATGAAATGATTGACGAGCCTTTGAAACACCATAGCCATGTACCATCCTTGCTCAAACAAACTCTTGGCATTCTGAATTTACTTTGATGATGGTTGGTAAGGTAGTTGGCCCTTGCGGGGTCTCTCTTTATAGGTGCCAGGCCTCCAGCTGATATGTGTTTTTGAATGAATGAAATTAAACTTGGAGCAGCCCAAGAAATCAAAGATATCGATGTCGATTTTCTCATTGATCCATAAATTTTCAAGAGCCTCTGCACAGTTTGGATTGGTCTCGTCAAGATAGGCAGCAAATGTATTGTTGACACACCTAACCATTTGGCTGTTGAGGTAAGACTAAAAAATAGAACGCTTAGTCTCTTGCATCAGCCCAATAACTTTGGGGTTCACGAATTCTATCGTAAATTAGAATAGAGTATCTTACTTAAGGACTGTTCCTTGATTCTATTATTTAATATATTGAGCATGGCTTGAGAGTAAACTAAAGATTTCAGCTAATATATTTGTTCTGGATAAAGCTTTATGTCAAGTGTAAGGTATTCGAAATACACACCTTCAAGAATCTCACCTCTGGCGAGCAGCTGGTGTTGCATTGAAACCTAAATTATATAATATCGAATATAATTACTGGCTTTGCTGGAATGGGAGCATTCTACAATGGTTTGAGCGTGCTAAGAATCTTCCAGTGAGGCTTCACCTTAAGTTGCAGCTGCTTAAACTCCCATGCCTTCTCTGGGAAGTTAAAGAAATCACTCTTATCAGGCGCTTGAGTCTATGGCACTATTTTAGCTCATATCATACTTTAGACTTTCATTTCTATTGGTGCCTATACCTCCAAGATTTACAAAGACTCTTGATTTTGAGTGCGATCTTGAGCGAATGCATGTTCTAGCTTCTATTCTTCAAGCTCAAGATTTACAGCATGTTGAGTAGCAATGTGCTTCTTAAGGGTTCTCTTTAGTAGAACTTTTCCACATATTCCACACTGTACTTGTTAAGATTGGCTCCCAGCGTTGATATACCTGGCATTGGAATTAAATTACATATTCTTACTTTTATGATACTGCACTCTGCCTTCCAACCTTCTACTTGCTCTGGACGTAAGGAATCATATAATAATTTAACTTTAAATTATATAAATTAGGGACATACATTAATAATTGCTTGCATACTTGCATTCCAGTATTCCTATAGTTAATATTGTCAAAAGTGGGAAATTTGTATAAATATAAAGGTGTCTGCTAAGGTAAGAGTAGTGTTAGTGTTGACTTTAGCTATACTTTACCTGCTTTTATAGATTTATAGATGGCATTAAAGTCAACTGGTGCAAATGCTTAGGCATCCATTGATGCAGAGGTGATGAACACGATTAGAATGAAAATTTCAACAAGTTAGGGGCATAATTAGTTTAGTTTAAGTTTGATTTTGATTTAATTATAAAATTATAACTATAACATTCAAAACTTATTATATTTTACTCTTTTTATAAATCCTCCTGCTCCAACACCTCCCCTCACTCTCTAATTTAGCCTTATTTTAACGTTTACGAGTCTTCTCGATACTTAAACATCAAAATTGCTGGAGCAATCGAAATATTTCAAGATTTTAGAGTGATAAATTTTGTATAGTAAAAATTGTATAAACCAACCATCAGATCGGTAGGTTGAGACCCCTAATTTCTGATCTGGCCTTAAGACCTAACGACCTCTCCTCATTTCCCTCGGATGCATCTTGGAGTTCGACTCGACCTCTCAGATCACTCCCAAATTTATTTCTAAAAATCAGGAAGATGGTTTGCAACATTACTAATACCATTTGCCTCAGAAAAAATGGTCGGAACCGCGGATTTAGAGGGGTGGTTATTATAATATTATCGGCTATAACAAAAACTACTAGTAATACCCCTTACAGATTATAGAATATGACTTATATGATTTTACAAAAATTATTTTCCAATCTCCTCCCCATCCCACCATCCCAACCCAAACATCGCTAATACACTCTAGAACCACTAGATAGAAGGAAAGAATACGATTGGTGGTGGGAGTGGCTATATCCCATCTTGAAATGTCAGGGAGGTCCTAACGGCCATTTTGGCCTTGAAATTTTCAAAAAAGTGCCTCCTCCTCACCCCTTGAGTC
>ARYC01018941.1:0-11033 GCA_000711775.1 Oxytricha trifallax
TTGAGAGGGAGGTAGAGCTAAGAGCTCTTGAATTTGAAGCAGAAGTTTTTATCATAGAAGTATTAAACCAAAGGGAGAGTGCAGAGATAGGGGTTTAAACTTAAATTGATTATGTTGAGGAGCTAAAAGAACAGGAGCCAATCGAAAAGATAAAAAAATATTAATGTGAAGACTGCTAGAATCATTTCTCAACTGAACAAAGCTTGAAGAGACACCTTAAAGAGGTACACTCTGGCAAAGCCAAGATATATTTCAAGCATGAAAAAGTGGATGGAAAGTACTAATGCACAACTTGTATTAAGTCTTATACCCACTCTGCAAAAGTTAAGAAGCACATGCAAAAGCATCACCTCAGTGAGTTCTTGATTTAAAATAAAGAGACATAAAAACTTGTGCCAGCTAAAAGAAAATCAAATACTCTCGAGTCTTAAAGAGAGTTACAGGAGAAACTCAAGAGACAGAAAAGATAAGAATCGATGAACTAACCTGCAGGCAATACAATTCTAGCATGCTTCCAAGCAAAAGCTATGAGCATTCCTGCATTGAATGCAATTAATCTAAGTAGTTGTATTGAGAATTACTTGCATATAAGTGTTCCTAACAAAGCAAAGCTTATAGTGGTTGATGAGTATGCATACAAGGTGTACCCTTTCAGCTATCTCCTTAAGAACGAGCAATACTAAAATGAGTTTGCTAACGAATATATGATTCTTAGAGAGGCATAGAGAAAAGATTGCAAGAACTTGCTTAAGCTAGATGGTGTTATTTTAAGCTATGGTTTTATCGCACTGAGACTTAAGAAATATGAAATGACTCTGACAGATTATTTATATCATAACAGATACCCAGATGATTTGAATGATATATTCAGATATGATAAAGGGTGTCAAGGAGTTGCATGAACTTGGATATGTTCATAGAGATTTGAAACCTGAAAATGTAATGCTGAACCTCTGCCCTATAGAAGTCGTAGTTATCGATTTCAATAGAGCCTTAAGATAAGAGATAGTAACTTTAGCAAAGGTTCTTGGCACGCCTGGCTACTTCCCAATAAGAGAGAAGTGGACGAATGGATCAGTTTAGTGGGATGCATGGGCAGTAGCTGCTATAATTTTAGAGACTGACATGGAATGCATGTCTTACTATGGTACCAAATAAGAAAAATAATCAATAAGTTTAGCGAGTAAGCATATAAAGCAGGACGATATCTGCAAAGAAATCAAACAGATTGTAGACATGATAATTGTAAGAGCACCATCATATCCAAGATAATCCTTAGACGATTTACTTGAACCACTATAGAGAGCTAGATTCAAGAGATACAATAAAGACAAGCAGATAAAATTTGTTTGAGTTAAATCGCCTAATAATTATTAAATATACTTAAAATTCACATAAAACCTGCACTTTCTCTACTAACCCCAATAAGACCCCAACTATACCCTACAAATCAAAGCACTTATAAACCTCACTAAGGGGTTTTGGGGTTTTGATTGTATAAATTGACTCCATATTTTTCATTTATACTAACCACTGCTGATATAGTTTTTAAATAAGTCCCATAATATTTAAGCTATACATTAACGTATTATTAAGACGATCCTTTGAACATTACTAGTGTATCTTGAACATAACTTCATCGATTATTATATTCTTTATTATTGAGTTATTTTTTGCATTATGTTAGATAGGCAATATGTTTTTTTTACTTGTTTGTATTATATTACTAATTTCTTATAGTCAATGTAGTTTTCTTGTGCTTAAAATTGTATAATGAAACTTCTTGTGATATAAAATGATAAACTAATAAAGTGAAAGATGCTGAAATATCTAGCAATTATAGGGAAATCTTATAATCAACATAAGTTCTCTAAAGTACCTCGAATTTTGTTAATGTTATACATCAGTTACTATATCAAATAATTAAATGCAGACCTTTCTCATTTACGACTTTGATAATTTTATTTTTTTGGAGATTTTTTGCGTAAACCATAAATGCTTGTGAGCTGCTATTTAACAGAGGTCTTCATATATCTCATAAACTAAATTGCTTTCATTATATTAGTAGGCTCAAATATTCTTGGTCTTATTAGTTATTAGCAAAAGTTATTTTTATTGATTATCAATAACTTATCTAATTAACATTTACTTTTATGAATCATTTTTCAATATGATTTTAGATAATATCTTATTGGGCTTGATCAGAATAATCATTTTATGTTTTTAATTAAACTTTTATGAATTAGTAATAATTTTATTTAAATTCCATAATGATATGATTAAAGGAAAACAATAGAATCGAACTTAATAAGTATGAATAATAGTAGAAATCAAATTACAAATCCCATATTTATTTTTAAGTTTTAATTCAAACCAATATAGATTATTAAACTATATTTACTTCATTTACGATTTTAGAATTTAACAGTTAAAATTGATATTGAGATTTAAATAAAAATTATTTTCGTAATCAAATATATCATAAACTTATAAAATGTAGTTAAACTCATTATCTTTAAAAACATATCATTAGTCTGGAACATTTGACTTTAAAAAGCATAAATTTTTAATATTGTTTAAATTGTTTAAATAATATAAATACAACAAAAGATTTGTACTTTAAAAAGTAAAAAAAAATATCTCTAACAATAAAATTGGCATTGATATTGTTAACGCAGGTAGTTGAGGACCTCATTCTTTTATTTTTATGGATTAAGGAGCACTATTATTTTCAGATGTATTTTTATTTGAAGTACACTTTGAGACTAAAACATTAATAAGAAAATAATAACTATTCTTTCAATTAAAACATCCAAAAATCTTAATACTTTTACAATAAACTTGAATTAGCTGAGTATAAACTTTAGACATATACAAAATTTTTAATAGAATATGATATTATAGACATAACTGTTAGTTATATAACAAACCCAAAATCGTACTATACAGAAATGAACAAATAATATTTTTAATTATTGTGATAATATTTTAATAAAAAAGATTTTGTTGAGGAAATACTAAATAGATTTATTTCAGAATGAAGTCAGTCAAAATAAATGAATAATATGGATTATGTTTTTTTATACTTTAGGTACTCGTTTGACCAAATTTGAACAAATCTAAAAGAAAACTAATATTTGTTGAGAAATATATTTAAGTGGGTGACTCTAAGTCAGTGGCAACATAAATTTTTCAAAATTTACCAAAATCCTAAGTCGGTGCCATAATTAAAAATATTTTTAATCACAAAGTTCCTCAATAAATATGAAAAAATTATCACAGATAGTTAATCAACCTCCATCCTAACAACTTTGGCACTTGACGCACACTGGTTCACTTATAAAATAATTATAATTTTAAAAAATAATTTAATCCCTTTATCAAATAATTTCCTAATAAAATTATAATATATATTTAAATGAAAATATGATCACATTAATTAAGTCTTTAACATGATTTAGTTTTAAATTTTTCAAAAATAGTGATCATATTTTCATTTAAATATATATTATAATTTTATTAGGAAATTATTTGATAAAGGGATTAAATTATTTTTTAAAATTATAATTATTTTATAAGTGAACCAGTGTGCGTCAAGTGCCAAAGTTGTTAGGATGGAGGTTGATTAACTATCTGTGATAATTTTTTCATATTTATTGAGGAACTTTGTGATTAAAAATATTTTTAATTATGGCACCGACTTAGGATTTTGGTAAATTTTGAAAAATTTATGTTGCCACTGACTTAGACCCACCCACTTACATTTCTTTTAAATATTGAATAATATTAATAATATTAATTAAATTGCATCCAAGAAGATTAATTTTTATTGCACTATTCAATTATTTGAATAAACAAATATTTTCATCTTCTTTTTCTGTTTTTTCTTGTTCAGTTTCTTTATTTTTATTTTTAATCCATTCTTTTCTCTCTTCTTTCCTTCTTTCCATTTTTTGTCTCTAATAATGTTGTCTGTTATTTCTATCTAAAAATTTAGTTTAATGTCAAATTTTGAATTTTATAGTTGAATTAATTTTCTTTATTTGCGACATTTAATTTTCAATTCAGAAATAATAATTTATAAAACTATTTTTTTGAATAAATTTTGAGTGCCTTTGGAAGCACTTTACATAAACTTAAATTCTTTTTATTATGTGTTATCACCATAAAAGTTTGGTTATTAGAATTAATTCTCTAATAAGTAAAAATTATATTTTATTTAAATAGATTAGTATAATCCATAAAAGTTGATTTTTAGCAGTCAATGTTTGTTATTATTATTTTGAGTTATAAAACCCCATAGATCAATTAAGACATGAGAATTGGGGTTAAGAACAATTAAATTAAGAATTAATTATTATTGGCGTATAATTATAATGTTTGGGCTAATTATTAAAACTATTGGCTCGATTAATTGTCCTTATAAAATAATCCAATCAGGGTGTGTTAATTTGATTTTAGCCTAATTATTTATATTATTAGCCAATTATAATTAATTTTTAATCTAATTGTTCTTAACTCCTATCCTCGCTTCTTAATTGATCTATGGGGTTTTAGGTTTGTCCAATAACATATTTTATCAGTAAAGTCTGCAATAGTATCATGATTCTAAGTATAACCAAGAGTTGATGACTGAAAAAAAATAAGGATATTAAACATTACTATAGCAATTAGACTTATATGTCTTTAGAATAGAGTGCAGTGTGGATTCAGGGAGATTTCAGGATCAAAGATTTATTATTATAATTATTTATAAGAATTATTTCTGATTAAAAATTAAATAAACTTATTAAATATATATTAGTTATTAATTAATTAGACCTAATAAAGAATTAGGGGTATAAAAACAAAAGAGAACTAATAATAAAATAAAAATTAGTAAGTAAAAAATTGAGATAGTAGAATTTGGATGAAACAATTAATGGTCAATTAGATTTTACAAGGCAATATAATATTTTATTATAAAAATTAGATGACCTCAGCAAAGTTGATGATACCGCTGGCGAGAAAAATTGTAAACATAAAAGTATTTAATGTGATATCTAAAATCATTCAATTTAAAATATTTGTAAGCATAATTTTTTTAAAGAAAGAACATTAAATAGTCTTTAACTAGTCTTTAATGTTGAAGTTAATTTTTTATTTCATCTGAGGGAATTTCATTGCAATTCAGTTGAGCTGCAAAGACTGCAAGGTGTCCGTGTTTCCTCACTTCATCCTTGAAATTTTTCTGACAAAGTCATGAATAACGCCAGGAAAGAATAATAATCTTATCTTAAATCGCCTAGGCGAACGGCATCGAGGTCCTGAAGCCACAAATGAACATCTATTAGTATGAACTCATCTTGATTAAACTATCCGATCATTGATGACTATTTAAATTTACTTAAGAAAACCTATGGGTCCGGGTTCCCTCGGATTTTTACATTGCAGGGCTTTATGTAATGATGAACTATACCCTGCAAGTGAAGATTGCTTATACCTGCCAGTAACTGCAGAACGCATTTCTGAAAATACAATCACTTGACTTGATTTCCTAAAATATGTGTAAGATTGCAGTAATAGTCTTCAAGTGATAAATTCATTAATCGCGATTAGTTACAAAAACCCTTTAACTAGTCGACCAAGACATTCTAAGTTTGTTGTTAGTATAAACTAGACACTCTCCTCACTTTTTATTTATTGAGGAAGATATCCTGAAGATATTTATGAAAAAACTTGAAGATCAGCTTCAGCATCTACTTGATCGATGAACAAAAAATACAAAAACACAGAAAAAGTAAAAAAAGCAATAATTCCATTTTTAGTTAGATGATTAATTAAATAAAGTTAAAAAAGCATCTACTAAAACTTAATTCAAATTAGTGACTGGTTGATCTTAACTCATCTATATTGAGATGATCATAATTTTATTTGATCTCTTTTTTTATTTAATTTTAACAGTCTCTACAGTGTAATTATACTCGGTTAATAGAAGTTTTTTAAAATATTAGAGGAGATTATTATATGAAAATTTAAGGAAATTAAAAAAGTGAATCTACTCTTAAAACTCTATTGGAAGGCATATTTTATACTATTTTAGAGTTAGAATCAATTTAATTAATAAGTTTAAAATTATGGTTATCCTTTTTGTAGATTATTGATAAAACATAACTTTAGGCAATTTCTACTTCTATTTTGAACTACAGCTACACCAACTTTGTGGCAGTTAGAATTTTTCTGATGTATTAAGTTGATGTTCCTTACCCTCAAAGGATTTAGAGGTTAGTGTTATTACAGTTATTGATGTTTTTGAAGGAGGTGTTAGTAGTTGTTGTATTGCACGTATTGATACTGGTTTTTGTTTTTAGTCATTGAGTATGAGTTGAAAAGATGATGTCTAAAAGTGGAACAATTCCATGTAACGTTTGCAATATTTGAATAATAATAATTCGGTTTATAATTAAAAATTAATATTTAAATCTAATATTGTAATAGTAGTTAAAAAATATAAAGTAAATTATATATTTGAATTTAATTAAAAATAGTTAATAATAAAACTATAACAAAAATATAATAAATTTATACGTATTTACATTAAGATAATAAATAACTTATTTATATAGAACCCTAATTAATAATTAAAATTCAGCGCATAAGCAAAATAGAGATTAATATCGTTCAAAATAAAAAACAAAATTAAATATGCATATGCCCTCATATAATGAGCACACTAAATTATTAAAAAGTAAAAAACTATTAGAGCAATATACATTATAGTGACAAAAATTACAAAGATTCATGTTGCAGTAAAAATTCCCAAAAATATATGAAGCTATATTCTCAGGGAAATTAGGACTTAAGCTTAGAGGAAAAATGTTTCTCAACAAATCAAAGACAATATTTAGGAATATTGTCTTATATTACTAGTGCTATTTAATAGGGGTAAGAAAATAAAATTAGTAATGAATATTGATTATAGGCTTCCCTAAGTATATTCGGCTAAATGCAAATAAATGAGAGACGTTGGATAAGTTGGCAATAATACGCTTGTGAACTTGAAGTAATTCGAAGGATAATTCAACACAAATTGATTTACTTATTTGAAATTTTCTTGTAAGAATCTTTTTATATAAGCACGAGTAGTGGGTTATTATTTGCCGACCTTCAAGAAGATAAGCATGAGATTTATTAAGGACTTCCTAAGCTCGAAGAAGGAACTTAAAAAAGAGCAGACGTAATTTATGTCAACGTCCCCTAATTCTCTGAGCTGTTTGTATAAAATATTGACCAAAAGCTCAAATGCAATGAAGTTCTGGAAAAATAATTGAATACCTAAGAGATTCGCAGGACCTACCTGACAGAGACTTTTTCTTTGGCATCGTAAGAACTCTAAGAAACGAATATCTCACAACCATCGTGAGACAGTAGAAAGAAGCTAGGATGCTGACCAGGGATGAGGAGACAATGCTAGAGAACATCAAGATCAATAAAGGCTTGCTTAAGAATTTATCATCCTTCCCTTACTCTTCAAGTAAGTTTATGTCACTGGAATAAAATTTATGTTGCAGTTAAGAAAGGGAGGGCACTTGTATTATTGAGAAAAAAAGTCAAAGTAGGAAAAATAGCTGAAAGCGAAAGAGATATGAGATATCAAGTGAATACGAAGAAAGATTCGTAGAGAGGGTCTTCTCTTACATCGATGTGCAGGCACATAGATTAGTCAATAATATAACGAGGTCTCCACCAGCTTAGAGATTGAAATAGTGACATTAAAAAATTTGTGTTTACATAAAATTTTATATATTTTATTTGTGTTTACATATCATAATTCATTAAGTAGCTGTCTCATTTTCCAAATATGCAAGAGCTCAACTTTTCACAGTGCTTGGTATTAATCTCTCTAATTCAATTTTTGATCAGAGCTACCTTTTGTCGTTTACGTTGAATTCAATCTTCGCTAATCCTGCTTTGTACCGTTACTTTACCCCAACAAAAATTTGTTCTTTGCAATTATACGCGGAGCTATAAGGCGAGTTGCAAATTATTTCCCAATTATTCTCGGAGACAAAGCTCTTAACCTTCCGTGAGTGATGCGCTCGGAGGTTATCAAGGAATATGACAATACTCTAATTCAAAACGAGTGCCTTCAGGCCTTTGAGGTCCTCAAATATATCATCTGTTTTTATTGAGCCCTCTCGAATTTGAAAAATTTCAAGACCCACCTGTCCGCTTATTATCACTATTGCTGCCTAGGTTTTTAGTTTAATTCCCTCTTTGAAAAATTTCTAATTGTCGTACTTGCAAGTCCAGCTGTGCAGTTAAGTCGATTAAGGTTTAGGATGTTTCATCGATATAAACTATCCTACGTCCCGACTAGTACGTTGCAATTATTTGTGGATAATTTAACAGCTGGACTTGGACAATTTTCTCAAAGTTCACTGAGGAATGCGATATTTCGAAGCAGCTATCTTAATTTTAATTCCATGGGAAATGAATTGTCAACGAAGCTGAGAAATTAAAATTATTGCGTCTGGAAATTTTATAAAACAACACCGCTCTCATTCGTAGACTCTCAAATGCCTGGGCTTCGAGTGTGGCTAGATGAGCTAAGTACTAAATATGATGGAGGTTCAAACCCTTCTATTTTATTTTAGTGTTTGTACAAAATTAGCCTCTCTTGATTGTCCTAATTAGGATTGCTGAAGTTTAATCTCAACATATGTATTGGCTCTCTCAAGAGCTCG
This sequence comes from Oxytricha trifallax, assembly GCA_000711775.1. Classification (NCBI taxonomy): domain Eukaryota; phylum Ciliophora; class Spirotrichea; order Sporadotrichida; family Oxytrichidae; genus Oxytricha; species Oxytricha trifallax. Next base: position 8,727 of record ARYC01018941.1, read on the forward strand.
AAATCTTCTATTTATGTAATGAACACATATATTTATGTAACATATATTAGTGTTAATGCTTGGACAATTTACTTGAATTTTACTGTATGGTCAAATGGAATTTACAAGAAAATATATTATTTTATAATAAAATTTAGATGATTTCAGCAAAGTTGATGATATCACTAATGGTAAAATTTAATTTTCTGAAATATATTAGTTTTACAAGTAAGTAAGTAAGTCTGTATAAGAACTGATATTGAAATATGATTATGGAATAATCAAGTATACTTAATAGTTTTATCTATATTTTAATTCAAAACACACTTTAATGAAATAATATAGCAATTCAGTTATTTATTTAAATTTCCCATTTGTAATTTATCTTGATATTTTTGAATGTATTTTTAAGTAATTTACATAGAATCATTTTTATTTAACTTTAGAAAGTTATTGGTAGATTTAGGTATATTCTAGGAGGATTCAGAGAAATGTTATTTTTTTCTATCATAAATTTATATTTCTTAAAAATTCAACTAATGATTCAAACATAGGCATCTTGAAATGCAAAAAAAAGATAAGTGATAAATCCTTATGGGGAACTTTGAGAATGAAAATGGATTTTTGTGATTCCTGTATTACAGCAAGTAAAGAATAAAAAAATGTGATTTAAAAAATTTATTAAAAAAAAGTTTATTAAAAACAAGGGCAGGGATAATGACATCTGCTATAAATGGGTTTTAGACTATATTTTTCTTAATTTATATTTAATCATAAATTATATATAGATAGATCAATCTCTTCAAGACAAGAAAGACATGATGAATAATACTTAAACGCTTGAAGTATTTTTCGAGGTTTAGAACGTGACGAATGGTTAATTGGTTATTACTGTAAACCCTTTATTGCACGGATTTATAAAATGATCTTTGTTAGTTTCATATCTACATTACTAATTTTTACTTCTTTATATTTAGTCGTTTAATTTAATTTAAAAAATTTAAACATTAATATCTTTCTTATTTAATTTTTTTTCAAAAGAGTTTAATCTTTTAATGATATTTATTTATAAATTCTTTAAATTTACTTTACTTTTATTATATGTTTTATTTTAATTAAATATATCTTATTAATACCTTTAATTTTATCATTTTATGAATAAGGTCTGCAATTCTGGAAATTCAAAAAATTCTAGAATTGAACACTCCTTCCCATTTTATTCTGTATTTTTTGAAATAAAACTTGTTTCTGTTTATTTTTTCAATTTACCTTATTTACTTGATTTTATTGTTTTTTAATAGCCATTTGATATTTTCCTTTAATTCTTTTTTATATTGAATTAAAAATAATTATTTTTATATTTTTACAGTTTAATTACTTGCTTTTGTGGTAACCTTTTTAGATTTATGATAATAATTTTATTAGCAATAATAAAACTCATTAATATAATCGAAAGTAACGCTTTATCAAAAAGTTTTTTACTCCATTTTATATAAATAAATTAGATAAAAACATATAATATAGTTTTTAAAATTTTATACAATACTTATCCTTAAAATTTCTTGATTGTTCAACTAAAATGTGTGAGCCTTAAATTCATAGTTAAAATAGCATAATTCCAGAATATATAAGCTACATGAAAAATTTCAATAGTACCCCGCATTAATGATGATTATGCATCTATCTAAATATCTTTTCTTTAGTGGATAGAGTGTTGATTTATAAAATAAATCATTTTATTATAATAGAGTTCTATGTCAAACAGAAAGTTAATGAAAACCCATTAATAAAATTCGTGTGGTATATACTTTTAGATTATTATTAATCACTTTTTAGAATAATTAATTATTTTTTAATAAAATAAAACTTATCTAAAGGAAACTTGAAAACTCTTCAATATGATTTTAAGTTAACATACTATTATGATTACTAGGTGATATAATTAATTATGATAAATTTTTTTTTTTAACATTCCTTTTTCAGTTTTCTCTGCACAATACTATAATTAGGGGTTTCATTTGCGATTATCAACTTTGTGGAGAAAATTTTTAAGATTAGAGAAAAATTCATTTTTTAAAATCCTCAAGAATAAAATAGATATCTTGATTGAATTTATTGATACATTCTGATAGAACTTTAAATATTAAGTGAAGTACAATACAATAATAAATTTTATAGCTTATAGTAATTGTTTGAGATTGAATGCATATAACTAAAATTAAATCATGATGAGGAGATGGATTCAAAACCCCAAAACCCCTTAGTGAGGTTTATAAGTGCTTTGATTAGTAGGGTAAAGTTGGGGTTTTATTAGGGTTAGTAGAGAAA